>MU004591.1:0-28125 GCA_010405375.1 Lophiostoma macrostomum CBS 122681
AAGTATAGTATAAAGAAGTTCTAATAGCTAATAAGGGCCTATAGCTAGCTACTCTACAGGAGTTTAGGGCGTATAGTAATAGAAAGAAGGCGAAGAAGAGGGTACGCGCTAAGGAGGGCGTATTAACTTAACAGCGCTGTAGACGCTATAGTGAGCCTAGGTATAATAGAACAACCTATAAGTAAGCTACTACTCTAGATTCTAAATAGATTAGCCTATTATAATCTTTAATAACTATTTATACGCGTTATATACTATAGTATATAGTATAGAGTTTAGTAGGGTCTTGGCATGTCCGGCCACTCGCCCGTGCCGGCCACTCGCCCGTGAAGTACGTTAATAAGGTTTAATATCTATAAGTTATAGTTACTAAGCAAAAGTGTCCTAGGTAATAGGGTGTTCCAGGTGATGGTGCTCTACGTTATACCTATTAGAAAGATGCTATAAGCGCTACTTAATCTATAGAAGTAGCTATTTTTAATATATCTTCTTGTGTTATTAAGATAGATTACTTTATACATCGCGAAAGCTAGTAAGGGTGCCCGCTCGCTTGCCGGGTACGTTAATAGCTTGTTGTTACATCGAGTTATAAGCTTTGTAGATAGAGCGATCTCTGTTGTAAGTAAACAGTGTTCGGTTAATTTCGCCGCCGAGGTGGACACGACACCTCGAGCAAAAACGCCACATGCAACGACAGCTCACTTGCTACTCCGCCTGCCTTGCTCACCTCGCTCAAAAGCCGAGTAGTTGTATTCTGACCCTGTTCCGTCCCTATCCCATACCAGTATGGTGCACAATCACATTGACGCGACCTTTCCCTGGGGGGAAGATTCCTCGAAGTAATCAATCTGGATTCAATTAAGATATCAGCCCAGTGCGCAAGGAAAAAGAACGCTGGCACCGAGTCTGGTCGCAATGACACCCCAGAAGCGCGCAGCTCCAACAACAACGAAAAACCAAAAAGAAACGATTGTTCTTCCGTTACCGGGAGTCGAACCCGGCTCTCGTCGGAAGCTGACATTGTCTAGAGGACTCATGAAAGCGACGGATGCTAGCCGATACACCATAACGGATGATTGATGGATGTTTTGAAACACAGCAAAATATATATCAGATGTCAAAATCAGTGGTTGATACCCCTCTCTTGCGAAATCTTCGGTGTGGGCGGTCATGGTAGACGGGCCTTGAGTGGAACAGTGCCCCGCTGCCTCCGCACGCCGAGCCAGGTGGCGTTGGCTTACGTTCCACTGGATGGCCCTCGGCTCCTCTTCAACAAGTACCACGGTACAGATACTCCCCTTACGTACCGTTGCGTCTAGCCAGTTCTTGCTGGACCGATACAGAGAAAATTCAACTCAGCAACGTGAGAGCTTCCAGGCAGCTGAGATGTCATCCTAATAATGTCGCCCGTCGCAGTTCTCTCGGCGCGTTCTGTACGCTGTTCCCGGTATGAATACACACGGCACCTCATCCCCCAAATTTACAAGCCTAACAGACGTAATTGGTCGGTGTGCCTGTGTTAGACTAATGCGTTCTGCAACTGTAATCTCTAGTAACCAGCTCCTGCACTGAAAATCAGCTAGCAGCAAAAGTCATTGCACGGGTAGCGTTACTTTCTTCATCACACCCAAAGCCGTGTCTTGCAGTGTCGAACCACTTGGATGGACAAGTGCGTGCACTAAGCCTCTACTCCAGGCAGGTAGTTTTTTCAACTGAGAAGACTTAAGATATGAAGCCTCTCCCGACGACAAAC
Organism: Lophiostoma macrostomum CBS 122681; assembly: GCA_010405375.1. Classification (NCBI taxonomy): domain Eukaryota; kingdom Fungi; phylum Ascomycota; class Dothideomycetes; order Pleosporales; family Lophiostomataceae; genus Lophiostoma; species Lophiostoma macrostomum. Next base: position 1,754 of record MU004591.1, read on the forward strand.
CGCTACGTTTGATGGTAGCAAAGCCATCTCTTCTTCACTCGTGATGGCACATTATCATGGACGGCAGAATAAATTTGACATTAGCTTAACGGATCATAACAAGCAAACGGTTCGGTACCCAGTCGGGATGCTTCGTGGCAATTCTAGTTCCTCTCGCGAGCGCACATCAGACGCCGGTGACGTACATGGTAAGTATTTGTTACCTGAAAGGAGCATAGGGAATAGATAGAGCGGCATGGCTACGTTCACCCCTAACGTCAATTTGCAATTCACCATCTAACAACCTTTGGCTAAACAATCTTCTCAGGCGCATATCTCCCTATCTCTCTGAGTGCATCACGTTCACAGGAGAAGGCAAAACTTTGTTTTGTAGTTGGTGAATTCATTCTAGCATCCAGAACTTCCAAAATACTTGTATCAAAAAAAGAGGTATAGCCAAGGGCATCCCAACGAAAAATTACACAAAAGCCAGCTTAGTATACCGCCAGACGTAGATGAGAAGTCGTAACTTGCCACGTCCTGGAACCCGACACCTGACACTCAGGATGTCTACAATCGCCGATTAAATCCGTTGATCAATAAGCAAGAGAAAGACAATCGAGGCGGGTGCGGCAGAGGAGGCTGAATGCTGGTGGGTCGATAGTACAGGGTCGTAATGTTTGCTTTCGTTTCCGGTGTGGATGTCGATTTTAGGGCTCACTTCTCTACCGAATGAAAACGAGACTGCACAGCTCATCTGCTGAAGTCTTAAGCACCGAAAACGCCAGAGATGAAGCAGGGAATCAGGGCTGGGTAATGCAACACGGCCGTCGAACATGGGCTCCGCAGCGATGCGTGAGCATGGTTTTGGGTCCGTTCATCTCCTCCTGACACAGAAGAAGATACCGGTGCGGCCGAGGAACCACATGCAGCCGATGAAGCGGATGAGCGAGAGAACGGCCGTCGCCCATAGCAAGCCAAAGAAAAAGGTGGAACTGCGGCCAGTGCCCTCGGACTAGGGGGCGGTCAGCTCAAGGTCTTCTCAGCGGATACCGTTCATGACTTACTGTAAAGCACAGGGAGTGCGCATCCTTCTGAGTGATACCAATGACAAGCAGCGCATTGCTGAAAATCCACAGGGTAGTGAGATGGGTACGGAAGGACTTGTACGAATCTTCCAACGATTTCTCGGTACTCTCCACTGGGGCAGTATAAGGAGCCAGAGCGCGCTTCACCGTAGCTTCAAACTGGCTGTCGATATCAGATTGCGCCAAGTCGGGTTCTTCAATGACCGTGTGTTTTCCGTCTCCCGCTTTTTCCGTCTTTGCAGACGGGAGTGCATCGGCCTTGTCTGAACCTTTAGTACCCCAGGACACGTCGTGCCAATTGCTGAAAGCGTAGACGTTGAGGATGTTGATGTACGAGGACATGATGAGGAGATACTGTGGGAAGGACGTGAACATGTGCCAAGGGTCCATGTACATGAAGGAGGCGAGGAAGTAAAGACCAAAGGTAGCAGCCAAAGCGATGATGATGACACCCACACTCTCCCTACTAAAGAAAGAGGCTACGAATTTGCCCGGGCTACTTGTGTCGAGTCCGAAATTCGTCTGGCCATTCGGACCTGGCGAGAAGGCCTTCACGACGAGGTACATGGACAAAACAATAATGTAGAACTGGACCAAAGCGAAGACGATGAATGACATCATATATGACCATCGAGAACCCTTGGGACGGTTGCCGAGAGCCAGAATGAACTGCAGAATCAGGAAGACGATGTAGAGGTATTTGACAACGAGGTTGAAGACCGGGGTGAACTCGTTTCCGAAGGGCCAGCCGTGGTTGTTGTTGTCTTTGCCAGGAACACCGACAAGGTCCATGATGATAGACGTAGTAAGCCAGAAGGAAGCAAGAGCAAACCAGGAGACAATGACAGAGAAGGTGTTGTACAACAGCTGAATGTGGAAGAAGAACATTCGGATGAGGTTGTGGCCAGACTTGTACATGCGTCCAAAGTGCATGAGCGAGTAGATACTGGCGGCGAAGGAACCGTTCAACCAACGACGACGCTGGCCGATAAACTCGGCAGCACCTTCAGGCACGTCGGTTTCACCCTTGGATGCCTTGATGTAGGTCAAGTGCCACTTGGAGCCAGCCTTAGCGACGAGTTCGAAACACAGAATACGATCTTCGGCCAAGAACATGTTCTTCTTGAAAATGTTCATGCCCTCGATACCCTTCTTTCCGAGCTGTTTGGACAAGGTGTGGTCACCGTGGAAGTACTGCTCAAGCGGCCGGCCCATGATGGCGCGGAATCGGTAGGCGGAGAAGGCACCAGGCAACACAGAGACATATCCGAACGACGATTCTAGCGGCTTGTCGAGAATGTTGGAGATTTTGTACTCGAAATTCTGCGCCGCAACAAGTGGGTTGAGGAGGTTCTTCCAGCCTTTGCCCAACATGGCGTGAATCTCACCACAAGCACCGCCGAGATCCTTGTCGTTGTAGAAGCCCTCCCATAGCGCGAGAAGCGACTTGGGGCCGGGCTTGGTTCCGGCATCGAGCAGAATGCAGACCTCGGGGTTCAGAATGCGGCCAAAAGCCGTGAAGAGCCATCGATGAGAGTTGATCTTCTTGCTGTTTTTCTGCTTCAGGCAGAACATCATCTGCACCGGGGGAAGCGTGCTCGCGCTGTCGTCGTGGGGCCGGATGAGCTGCTGGTTCGGCGTGACCGACAATTGTGTCGTGTACTCGAACTATGGGTGGTTAGATGGGTGACAGTCGGCTAGCGCACCAGAGCTTACAATGTGAGCCACCGTCTCCTTGCCGTCAATGTCGCGCTTCATGACGCCGTCCTGGTAAATGCCGACGGTAGCGAGCAAGTCAAGCGTGCCCTTGTCGCAGGGGTCGATGCCGTCAAAAACCAGGCAGACGACGATTTTCTGCCAAGCAGGGCCACCCTTGTTCCAGAACTCGGACTTTTTCAGATTGACAATGTCGCGGATGTTCTGCATGACGCCGTGCAGCGTTCGCGCCGTCAGGACCTTGTCTTCGTTGTAGTAGGTGATGGCAATGAGCAGCTCCGTGTGGCGGTTGTACATGGCGGGCCGCAGATTGTAGCCGTTCTTGAGGGTGAAGTCGCTGGGGTCGCAGGTAGCGGCCGTGTCTGGCAGCTGTCAGCACGGCTGTTTTGGCCAGGGTCAGCACCTGAAACCTACATCGCATGTGGGTGAACTCCTCGCTGCCGCTCTCCAGGTCGTTGCGGTATTTGGCCTGGATGGCGTTCTGGATAGCGCTGGGCACGGGGTAGTCGGCCGACAGGACGGAGCCCTGCACGAGCTTGACCTTGCGCGTCAGTCCACGCTTGAGGCCGCCGCCGCCGCCCACGCCCGCCGCGGCACCGGGCTGCTGTCGCTGGCGCCATGCCTCGGTCGAGCTGGTCTCACTGCGCGAGTATGGCGAGGGCGCGCGGTGCGGGGCGCCAAACTCGGATGCTGGGTCGTGGTAGCCTCCGCTCGCCGAGTAGACGTCAGACCCCGTGTGCTGCGGGTACTGCGTCTGCGTGTCGCTGGCATACGTCTCGGTGAGGCTGTACGTCGACTGCGGGCGCATCTCCGGCCCGCCGTACACGCCGTGGTGGTCATCAAAGGGCCCCGGGTTCATGCCCGTCGGATTCGAGTGCAGCAGCGAGCGGCCGACCTCCTCGTCGTCGCTGTCCCGGCGGTGCGGGGGCGTGTCGTAGTGCTGCGAGTGTCAGTAACGGGGGGGAAGAGAGGAGAGAACAGGGCGAGAGCGTACGCCTGGGTCGCCGTAGCCTCCTGGTCCGTTGTACGCCATGGTGTGCAAGCTGTGCGGGTGCTGGCACGCGGTGGCGGCGGTCTATCAATGATGGGGGAGGTGGAGGAGGAGGAGGGGAGGGTGGTGGAGATGGAATTGGAATGAAGGAGAGCAGGAAGAAGAAACGGCCACAGCTGGGGCTGGCGGCGCTGATAAAAGGCTGGCGAGGAGAAATGTCTGTGAGCTGAGGGAGGAGTGCGCCGCAGACCCCTATCTAGTATAGCTTGGCGCGCCTTGTTCACGCTAAGCGGCCGCTGAGAGGGTGAAACGACTGGCAGGCACTGGCAGGCAACTGGCTGGAATGCCACTGGTTTGCTTGTTTCACAGGCGACGACGGCGGTCCTGAAATCAAGCGCCCCGCGAGGAATGGAGAGTGAATGTCGCAGCCGCAGCCCTGCGATCCCCTTCTACCCCGCCCATCGTTCAAAGGGAGTGCGACCTCGAAAAACCTGCTGCCCGTGGCCACACGACCTGCCTGGCTGGTGACCCTCGCCGCGCGCTCCTCGTCGTCTTTGCGCGCTTGCTGTGGCGCTGCTGGGCCCGCCCCGGGTGCTGGGGTAACTGGCTGGCCCTCTAAATTTAGCTGCAGCGGCGACCGCCTTATTCAGCTGCGAGTGCGCGCGCTCTCGAGCGAGAAGAGGGGAGTGCAATGTGCATGGACGGCCATGCCGTGAGCACTTGTGTGCCCGTCCACCGTCCGCTCAGCCTCACGCTCGCCGCCCAGCCGCCGTACGATTCTGCTTTCGCGAGCAGCCTAGCGGCATCTGGCATCTGGCTCTGGCAATTCCAGCGATTCCCCCGTTGAGGTGCCCCCGGACATTCACTGCTGTTTTGTATGTATCAATGTCCAATTCTCCTCTCCGCTCCGCGTCCCAGGTTGACCCCTCTTCACTGCCAACGGCTATTTGGCTTCACTCTGGCGCTATTCACTTCGCCGTCAATTTCAAACTCCTCGTTTGGTTTCCCATTTGAAAACGGTGCCAAAAAGAGTGAGTGTGCGTCAGCAGAACCAAGCCTGGGGGCCGATACATCCCTGCCGCAAATCATGTCCAGGCCGATTCAATTTTGCAGAATAGGGGACCTCGCTGCTCAGTCACTTCAGTGGCCGTGTTGGTATTTGGGGCTCGCCAGAGTGTCCGTAATGGAGTCCTCGATGTGGTTGAGTGATGACCTCAGCCGGGAGGGGCGGTGAATGCCGTCCACCCTGCGCGCCTCCGCTCGCGACCACAGCTGTGCTCAACAGGTCAAGCATCTCACTGCAGCAGAGTACCCTGCGCTAGCCGCCTTTTGTGTCTGCCCTGTCGGCTCTGCTATTTTCCTCTGTTTGCTGCCTCATTCTGCTCTATCGATAGGAGGACCCGCAGCCGCCGGGCCGGGGCTGTCTAAGCGCCTGGTTAGGGTTGTAGCCGCGTGCGTCCCATGGCTCTCCGTACAACACCACACCACCCAGCCCGATGGTTAGACCGCTCCGGCGAAGTGCGCTCGCTGGAAATAACTGTGTCATATGCCTCGTTTGCCGCTCCCAATTCACTACTCGGAAACTCCAAAGAGGAAGCCGCAGTCACGCCATCCAGGAAGCCACCGCAACACCACAATGGGCCCTCTACCCGCCTGTTCTTTGTTCCACAAAGCCTTGGCTGACCCCTGGGCTTGGCTCAGCAGTTCCCCAGATCTGACCCAGAGACGAGAATAGCTCGAGCCACAGCCGGCACTCGACCGCCAATTGACCACCCAGGCTGCCTGATCCCTAGTTTCCATGGCACCAGCCACACCTTCGAGAAGGTTACCCAAATCCAACTTCCACCGCACCCTCGCTTCTGACGGCCCTGTCTCAGCTGCACCTCTAGATGAGGCTGCGCCGCATAGAGGAGCGGAGCGCCAAGCGTCCAACTTCACTCATCCGGAGCACAGTGTCCCGCCACGGAGCTACCATGAGGCGGAAACCCTCGTCATAGTCTGCTGCCATGCCATCTTCCACCCCGATGCGTCTTCGCCCACCTTTCCATTGAGCAGTCCCTTCGACGAAAGCAATTGGCATCTTGCTTCGTTCCAAAGGTCTGACCCCGAGACGGGCAAGCCCGGCGAGCATGAGACATTCCTCGGGCACATCTCTGCTGGGATGGATACCCTCACCTCAGGAGCGGAGACGGGGGGAAACCTCCTAGTCTTCAGCGGAGGCGCCACTAAGGCTGCCCTGACGCCTCTCAGCGAGGCCCGCTCTTACTACAATGCCGCGTTGGCACTAGCCATCTACAGCGGTCAGCACGGTGGCGGTGATGCAGCTGAACTGTTCGACCAAGGGAGAATATTACTAGAGGAGCGTGCCACAGACTCTTTCCAGAACCTGCTCTTCAGCATTGTCCTCTTCCGACAGATCACGGGCCATTACCCCAAGGACATCCGCATCATCACACATGCATTCAAGTCGAAGAGGTTTTTGGATCTCCATGGCCCTGCTATTTCATGGCCGTCGGATAAGATACGAGTACAAGGCATCGATCCAATCATGTCCGAGGCCGAGTATCATGACACTGTCAGCGGTGAAGAGCGCTTTGGCTACAAGCCCTTCGAAGAAGATTGTTTAGGGACTGGGGAGTTGCTCAGCCGGAAGAGGAGTCAGAGAGGATGGAAAGCAGAGACGGCGCGAGAGCTTGGAGCTAATCTTGAAGAAAGTGTCCAGCAATTGCTGCAGGGTAAGCACGTAAAAGAGCTTCCGTGGAGTGAGGCCAGGTTTGAGAAGCCGGAGCGCCTCGACTCCTTATCTGCTCGATAGGAGTGACCTTGCATTCCGAATGAAGTACCACATTGCTTGTCATTCAGCATCACGGAACATCGTGATACTCTCCTCATAAGTGAACAAAATCTGGGATAGTATGGGACACACATGGTAAAACATACACTTGGGGACCACCTAGAGTAACAGTAACTGCCTCGACTACTCGGGATCTATACATTGTTTCACCTGTAGCATATCGAGTTGCCCATGCGAAGTCATAAGCGCTGAGAACCGGATTGGCCCTAAATCTCAGTGCTATCAGGCACGAGTTCGGTCACCATGCAGAAACACCCCATTCACCCTCATATGTATCATTTCCGAAGGAAGATACCTTCATGTTTCCTCTGTCCTGTAACCCAATTTTTTCAATGATCTCGTTGCTAATTGCTCACCCTAGATCATTGCTTCGTGCAAGGTACCTACCCAGCAATAAACCTTTCTGTATATTCTACGTGAGCACTCCCAGACACGAAGAAACCAACAAGTGCGAAATCTTTCATGACACATATCCAATGCTTTCCACTTCTCCTCCCAGTCATATTGTTTCAGTACAGAGCTGCTACAAACTACATGTTCCGTTCTATCCACACCGCGACACGCTTAGCCCAGCCCAATCCATCTAGATATTATCATATTCCGTTTCCATACACCACCATAAAAAAGTAGTCCCGTCCGGGTATCCATCGTCCACTTCTACAACCCTAGCAGAGCCTTTCCTTTACATTCTTCACTCCCCGAAGATCTTACGTGACAACTCCGCGACCTCCAACGCTACCTCCTCTACGCCTTCCCTGTCCAGCACCCCCTTGTCCGTAACATACACATCGATATATTCTTTCGGCACCCACTCAAACCATTCCCCGTGCACCTGCACCGTGCCGTCTCGCTCTGCCCTGCCTAGACTCTCTCTGCTTTTCTTGTGCCAAGTAGCCGACAGCTCCTCGGACGGATGATGTTCATGCTGCACTCTTTCCACCTGAGATGCGGACTCGGAGGGCTTCGGCGAGTCTGCGGAATGGAGAAGATGTGTCGGTGGAGCAATCTTATCCGTGTCGCTTGCCACAATGATTTGGGTATTGGGCGACAGATGGCGCGCGCACAACGCCGCAGCCAGCGATCCAACCTTGTTGCTCACATCGCCCTTTGCACTGATTTTGTCTGCACCCAGGAGAAGTATGTCCACGGGTACATCCTCATTCTCATCCTCGTCCTCATCCTCATTCACGCCTCCAAACCCTGGATTCTGGAGGCCGTGCGGTGACATGATACTGCCGACCGCGCAATCCGGCGCAACTCGCAGTTTCACTCTGCCCTCGAGGAACGAATGGGTAGACGAGATCGCATTCAGGATCTGGGATGCCATGTCTGCCCCTTCACACCTCGGCCGGCTCTCTAAAACCGTGATGAGTAGTGCTGGGTTTGCACTTGGTGGAGAGTACGATGGGGGAAGGTATGCAGTCGATAGCGTGGTTATGAGGGACTGGATGGCGCCGCGGATGGTCGATGAATTCGATAGTGTCAGAATATGCACCCTTCTGGTATCGTGCTTTGTCCGTCCATCGCGGTTAGCTTCGAGCGTGGGGTTGTATGGGATGGGTATTGTCGTGGGACTAGGACGTACATTCAGAATGTTCTCGCGAATGTACGTGCTGAAATGCTGGCCGAGCCGCAAACCTGCGTCTTTGCGCTCGTGCAGCGTCTGCTCGATACGGTAGCCCGCTATTCGGGCGAGCTCTGTGGGTGTCTTGGCGGTGGAAGCTGTTGTGGTCTCCGTGTCCCAGAGCTGGGCTATCGCGTTTAGGGATCGGAGCAGAACTGATGTTATTGCGGCGCTACGGCATGTTAACAATGGATGTAGTGTGACGAAGCACTGGTAGAATTGCATACCCCATACTCGGCCTAGCACCGCACAACTCCCAAGCTACCCTCGCGCTCATGCCCCATAGCTCCTCCCTATCTCTGGCCGTGTCGGCCGCCGCCTCGATCAGACTCGCCAGATTGCTCAGCGAGGAATCGGCCATCTGCCTGGCTCCCGAGACATAGTCTTCCTGAAGCTCTTGTACGGCACTGCTGAGCAGAGACTCAAACTCTTCATTCTCTTTTGCCGGAGACCTGGGGGGCGTTGGCGGCTGTTCGGATGGGTCGACGCGCTTTGAAGGAGACGCCAATGGTGAAGTTATAATAGACCCATAGGTCTGAGAAGACGAAGTAGATGTTGACGGTTGACGCCTCCTCAAGGAAAACTTGGAAGGCTTTTTGAAAAGGCGCTTTACAGTGGGGCTTGCACTCTTGAGAGAGGGAGAGATACTTTTAGACGGGGAGACACGCGGGAGGAGTGCATAGGCTGAATAGTCCATGGTGTTAGGCCCGTGGAAAGGCGAGAGCATGTTGGAGGAAGTCCCGCGCTACCGGGCTTGAATGGACGCAGATGAGCGGCACCGTGCGCTTGGTTGTGTAATCAGGAACCGTTTGAACGACAAAGAGTAAATGATTGAGGTGCAAATAATGAAGCGCCACATACCCACTGGACTCCATGGTGAGCGATCGGTTTCGACGTGTGAGTGAACGAGTGATTATACAGTTCACATCACTGGTGAGTAGTGAATGAACAACGTCAGGTACCGCTCTGAGAAGGCACTATCGGCGGAGACAAATCTCAGATATGTCAAGACTTAATAGAAAAAACCAGGTGTTAGGGAGATTGCAGCAGAACCACGTGTTGTCTATGCCATGTGTGATGGTCGAATAAAGTTGAATCGACTCCACTTACCCCGCAAAAGGAAGGGTTAGGCGAATGTGTGTATTCATGCCGTTGATCTGCAAAACGCACCACCGAAGTCCATGAAGTATACGAAGGCAATACAAGATGGGAAAAGAAGGTATCATTCACTTTTACCATGACTAGATGAGCACACCATGCTTTTCGTCCCAAAATCCGCAAGACAAGAGGCGCCAAAAGGGGTCAAGACGCCGGAGCCGATAACGAGAAAGCTATATCTACACGCCCGGTCCACTGTATCCGCTCTGCATCTGTCCGACTTCCCTTACTTCTGGTTCTCGGGCCTGAGGCTGCGCACAGCCTTGCCAGCGCGCCAGATCTCCAGGTTGTCGATTTCAGCCAATTCCTGTTTGTACTTCTCGCGGTAGTCAGGCTGGCTGTTGTATTCCAAGCTGCGCTTCGTCTCGCTGCCGTTCTCGACGGAGGTGTACAGGTCATCGAAGACGGGCTTGAGGGCGTCCTTGAAGCGCTTGCTCCAGTCGATGGCACCACGACGGGCGGTGGTGGAGCAGGCGGCGTACATGTAGTCCATGCCGTTGGCGCCGATGAGCGGGTAGAGAGACTGGGTAGCCTCTTCGACGGTCTCGTTGAAGGCCTCAGACGGGCTGTGGCCGCGCTCGCGGAGGACTTCGTACTGGGCGAGGAACATGCCGTGAATACCGCCCATCAAGCAGCCGCGCTCGCCATAGAGGTCGGAGTAGACTTCCTTCCTGAAGGTGGTCTCGTAGAGGTAGCCGGAGCCGACTGCGACACCAAGAGCAATGGCCTTCTCCTGGGCCTTGCCGGTCACGTCCTGGAAGACGGCGACGGAAGAGTTGATACCGCGACCCTCACGGAAAAGCGTGCGGACAGTGCGGCCGGAGCCCTTGGGGGCCACGAGGATGACATCGATGTCCGAGGGGACGTCGACTTTGGTGAGGTCCTTGAAGACGGGCGAGAAGCCGTGGGAGAAGTAGAGCGTCTTGCCCTTGGTCAGCTGGGGCTTGATGGCCGGCCACGTCTCCGACTGGGCAGCGTCCGAGAGCAGGTTCATGACAATGGTCGATTTGCCAATGGCCTCGTCGATGTCGAACAGGTTCTTGCCGGGGACCCAGCCATCCTGCTCGGCCTCCTTCCAGGACGCGCCGTTCTTGCGCACGCCGACGATGACGTTGAGGCCGTTGTCGCGCAGGTTCAGGCCCTGGCCGTGGCCCTGCGAGCCGTAGCCGATGAGGGCGAGGGTGTCGTCCTTGAAGTAGTCCTGTCCCGACGGTCAGCGTCACGTGCCAGAAGTGAAGAGACCTCAGGAGACGACAAGAGAAGTTGGAAGGCTTCGATGCCCGTTGCAGGCAGGCACGACTCACCAAGAGCTTCTCTCGCGGCCAGTCCTCGCGCTCTGTAAGGTGCTCATTAGCGCTGATGCAGCTCACAGCATGCACATGGGCCTACCGTAGACAGTCTCCTTGGTGCCGGCAAAGTCGATCGTCTTGATGCCGCGCACCTGCTGGAATTGCGACGAGACAGCCGCCCGGGGAGCAGCTGCAGCGCCCGCACGCGCAGCACTCAGCGCCGAGACGAAGGTGCGCCTCTGCACCGCCGGGGCGGCCAATTGGCGGGCAGACGTGCGGAGAGCTCGAGCAGCGGGTCGTGAGGCCATTGTGAAGGTGTAAGAGGGTGTCTTGCAGGCGTGAGGGGAGCGTGGTGCGTTTATAAAAAGCTGGCGTGGGCCTCTCGTCTGGGGTTTCCAGATTTTCCCACTGCCACGGCGCCCGAGCTCTCTCTCTGGACGCCGACAATCGGCCGTCAGCAGCCGTGGCCGGAGACGCAGCTTGCTCCCCGACCGCCAATCACAGTGCTCTGGGAGCAGAGGCCTGCAGTGACTGTGCAGCCTGCGTCTGCGTCATACTTTACTTTTATCCAGAGCCTTTTGTTAGCCTATACGAAGTGAGGCCTGTCTACGCATCACGCTTCGCTTCGTCGGGTGCAAGCAGCTTGGAGCCATGTCTCGGGTGCTGTCGTTTGAACTCAAGAAAATCTCTCTAAGATGCCCCGTATATGCCTACGCCACGCTCCAAAAGGACGCCAACCCGCAAATGCACGCTGAGAAGCTCCGAAGTCCCAATCCAAGCCGTAGTCTCCTCCCTTGATCCACTCACTTCAGCACCCTGTCAAACGAGACGCCCTTGACTGTGCCGCCTCCCAGCGACGCCCGCACGTTGCGCTTGAAGCCCTCTCTGTTCGCTTTGAGATCCTCGGCAGCCTCCTTGTTCAGCGGGTCCGATGCGTTTGGCTCGAGGAAGAGGAACTGTTTAGATTAGTTAGCAACAGTCTTCCACGACGTCTCCTTTGCTGGGCCCAAGTCGTACCTGTAGTCCCACGATCACCGCATTTAGATTCAACACCGGCTTCCAGTCCTCTCTCAGAATGTTCAAGCACACGTTGCCCTCGAGGTCGATGTTCGGATGGTAGATCTTCTGCGTGCACTTGACTTTCGGCGGGTCGTGTGGGAAGTTCTGGTTGATCTTGAAGTCGAACACGAAGCTCCCACCTTTGTACATGCCCTCGTCCGGCTCGATGGTGAGGGTGAAGTTGAGAATGTCGTCGGGGTTCGCAAAGTGCGTTTTCATCGTGCCGCCGAGGGAGAGCTCAGAAAGATCTGCCCCAGTCGTGTTAGCCAGTGCCGCTTGACCAGCAAAGGTACCTGCGCTTGACCTGCCTTTCTGCACCCGCAGTTGTGCGGCCGTCACCTTCTTCTTCTTCGTCGACGCTGAGGCCGCATCCTCTTGCTGCTGCTTCTGTTTCTGCGCACCGCGTTAGCCCACGGTTTCGCACGAGTCCAGGAAGCCTCGGCCTCGGCCACCAGCTCTTGTGACCCGGAAATTCCCCCGTTCCCACTCACCATAGACCATATTTTGAGCATCCTGGCGGTATTTGTGGTTCCCCCGAAGAGCCTTCGTAATGTGTATCGCGCCGAACGGCAGGCAGGCAGGCAGGGAGCGGTGGGCGTTGAAGGAGGTAGCTATGGCAGGCTGCGAGTTGGGGGTGTTGTGGTCGCTGGGTAAGGAGCGAAGGCAAACGCCAGGGCGAGTATATGCACAAGGCCGAGGACGTGAAAGGAGACCTTGGGCTGGCCACGAAAGATGGGCTGCGACGCCAGCACTGGCCTGCCCCTGTCATCAAATCGTGGGGTGCGCCAAGCTTCAACGCCACCGCTGCCTGGCGCCGCCTGCCACTCGCCGAGTCAGACTTTCATTCCCACCTCCATCAAGACCAATGGAAGGGAGGTTTGATGAGAATAAACCGCAGGATAACGACAGGCTCTCAGTCGGTCGGGCCAGGTTAGGTGTGACGATAGTCAACTACTTACACTCAATCTCTCTCCGGAAAGCACGCGACCAGATTGACCTGACCTGTTTAACCCCCACCATTTCCCGAGTCCTCAATACCGTGGCCTCGCAGCAATGGCTCTACCAACTCGCGATGCTCTTACTTTCCCTGATTCGCAGAGGCAGCCCATAGTTCCCTATCTTCCTTCCTCATCCCCCTCCAGCTCAAAGCCCTTCGTAACACTCACCTTCGCAACCTCGCTCGACTCCAACCTCTCCCTGTCACCAGGCGTTCAAACCGCACTGTCGGGCCCCGAGTCAAAAGCCATGACCCATTACTTGCGCTCAGAGCATCAGTCCATTCTCGTCGGCGTTGGCACAGCCATTGCTGACAATCCTAGTCTCAATTGCCGACTGGAAGGCGTCGGTGGCTATGGCGGGGAGGGACTGTCGGGTCAACCAGCGCCCATTGTCGTCGATCCGAGAGCGAGGTGGGATGTTCAGAGGAGCAAATGTATGAAGCTTGCGAGAGAGAAGAGGGGCAGAGCGCCGTGGCTCGTGACTAGTACTCCAGTGCCTCACGAGACTGCCCACACTCTGGAAACTTTGAATGGAGGCTTCCTCCATCTGGGTGAGAGTCCAATTGACTGGAGGGTGCTACTACGGCATCTTGGTATGCAGGGCTTTCGAAGCGTTATGATCGAAGGCGGGGGTACCGTCATCAATGACCTGCTGTCACCGCAATACTTCGATCTGGTCGACTCCGTCATTGTCACAATTGCGCCAACTTGGCTGGGAAAGGGTGGCGTGCAGATTTGTCCGCACCAGAGAACAGAGAATGGCGTGCGATTACCGGTGGGGAGACTAAAAGATGTGAAGTGGGTGCCCTTAGGAGAGGATGTGGTCCTATGCGGACGACCAGAACGATGAACCTTCTACGTCCTCGCCAGGATCGAAAGACTTCAATTTCCTGCTCTTACCTACGAATTTCGAAGGCTAGTGACATCACTGCTGGTTTTTCTCGAGCTGCTCCAGCACAAGACATCCTCATACAAGACGACCAAGTGTCCCCTCAGCCATGCTTGCACTAAGACATGGCCCATCCTCTTCCTTACAAATGGCACCATGGAGCGGGGCAGAGCCTGAAATACCATCATCAGGATCACTGGTTCCATCACGAGCAGTCCTTTTGCTGGTGTTCGCCTCTTCGTGGTCTCTCTTGCTGCGCTGTCCCACCTTTGTCGTACATTCGCCCGCGAGGTTCGCAAACGCACCTGTGCCTTCTGGAAAATGCGTTCCACGTTCCATGTCATGAATTTGATTTTGTAACGGACCCTCGAGCACGCATGTCTCGACAGATGCTTCAACTCCCAAGCTTCAAATTCAACCCACCATTTGACGTGGATTATTGAGCGGCTTGTCGTCAGCCACATATCACCCTGTTCTAGCTTGTAGTATGCTGCGCTGCTGGTATTCTTGGACTCCCACCACATCCATATGAGGAATGTGTGAGTGATTCGCTTAGCTTTCTTTAGACAGAATTCGTATCTCCTCCCCCAAGCACGGATACATAGTGGTTGATGTTTGCATGTACCAGAAGCTAGCGATACGACCGGGTTTCCCGTAGGCCGTTGGAATCCTTTGGGCCCGCCCCTACTTGTTGGAGGCACAGGCACTGGTTGAGGATAGAGGTAATCGCACGTTTCCTTGAGGTTCCGAAGAGCACGATGGGTGCGATTGCCCATCACCTGAGACTCGTGAACATCAGTACTCGAGAAGCTCAACGACAGATAGCGACTGCACACTTGCCCTAGGTGCCTAGTTCGTGGATGTAGGATAATGTCGCCAAATTAAGTACTCCCTAACCAAATGGCGCAGGCAGACACACGAGCCAGGCAAAAAGACATGCTACGACGAAAACAGCGCGATAGAAGATCCGGAACGCCTGTTTGATGATTTCCCAAAAGTTTCCGGTTCTCTTGAAGTACCTTGCGATTCCTCGTCTCCTCTTAGGCGGGGTATGGTCTTTTTCAGCATACGTGGGTGGGGGATCCTCGGCCGTTATATGAGGTGGACGGCCAATGGATGTAAGGTTTGGGAGCAGGAACAGCGTCGTATTGAAAGAGTGTTCCTTTTCAGTTGAATTCGATGTCGACCGATAACGCTTCCACTGTTCTCGAAGAGGTGTGAATTCTTAGGGCTACTGTACCACAGTACTTCTATGTGGTCGCCGCAAGAGACTCTTGAGACAGACGTTGAGGCAATAACACCCACTGATGATGAGAACAATGTGTTTGACGACAATCAAGACCTCAAGTACCAAGACCGTTGCGCGTTTGCTGCGGATGCGGGTCTTCACTCGAAATCGTCTCCACCGAGTACCGTACGGATCGTGTTCCGAGTACCGAGGTGGGGATTCGTCCGCTGTGATTGGAGGAGGATGCTCTGTCGATCCGAATCCGATAGGGCGGGATACCGAGGAGTGAAGAGACCGTGGGCGGAGAGGCGAAGGCTGGGGTAGAATAAGCCGAGAAGTGTGTGACCGGAGAGAGAAGCGAGACTGCGTCAGACGGAGGCTAGACGAGCTAGACGTAGCAGAGACGAGGAAAAGTGGGTACGGCGTACGTGCAGATGCAGGAATAAGAGAATACTCGTCTGGACGTCGTGTGAGGATGAAGATGTAGGGGGATGAGAGAACGGCCAAGTTTGGCAAGCACTCAAGTACTGGAAAAAGAGTTGGAACACGGAAAGAAGTAGAGTTACGGGCTTGGAGAGTTGAGTAGGAATAACAAGCCTGACGAGAGATGGGGTGCTGGTCCTGGGAAGGGAGACGATCTTAGCGGAGATCAGCCAGTGACTGGTTGGAGGTCGCGGTGCCTCAGCTGGATGCGCCTTCCTATAATTTGCTTGGCCTGCGGAGGTAACGAAAGAGCGACCAGGAACGTCAGAATTTTGCGTATGCCGCGATCGACGAGAGGACCTTCGATGGCCGCAGCAGATAGGTAGAATCGACTCGAGGTCATAATACAGCTTGTTTTCCCGAGGCCAGCTGATTCCAACATCCACAAGCGGTGCCGCATGAGCAAGTAACATGATCGTGAGAAGAAGACCCTTTGTAAGACTGTCATGTATTCGGCAAAAGCAATCGTGAAGAGACAACGCTATGAGTAGGCTCAAACCCTGCGAGGAGTTGGCCATGGTTGACTTACATCCCGGAACCCCAAGCTAGAATCGTAAAACGCCGTTTGGAGGGCAGTATGCAGGATGACGGTGCCCAACAAAGTGTTTTGGATCGCGACCAATTTTAGTGCCCCAGTCCTCATAAGCTGGATGAGACCTACCAACGCCTACCCAGACATGGTGTCAAAAGCTATGCATGGAGCCACCGCGGCGCCGCGTCGTTGCCGTCTCAGCCAACTCTTCACCAGAAACTGTTCGTACACGCCCCGGCACTCATATATCCTGCACTGCCAATTTCATTCCCAGCAGACTCCCACGCAACTTAGATGAGGTGTTTTGACCGGAAGTACGCTCTCAGATACACGACCTGCCAGGCGCCCAAGCCTACCAGCATGCCCATTGTGCCAAACGCGAACCACTTGACTCGCTCATTCGTGCTCTCGTTTGTATCGCGTAGCTTCTGCTCGCGGCCGCGTAGGTAGTCCATCTCAGACACGATCTCGCCCACCACTTCCTCGATGCGCCGGAGCTCGGCTTCGACGGGCTTCAGCTTCTCGCCGGCTTGGATCGCGCTCCAGTCTTTTGCATCGGCGCCAATGTCGATGTCGAGTTCGACGTGTCGGTGAGGATTGAGTTTACCCCCATCTGCAGGAATCAGTCAGCCCAAATCGCCAGCTCACAGGCGTGGCGGTGGCGCGCACATTTTACAATGGTATTGGTGAAACACACGTCAAAGGCCGAGTCCGAATGCGAGGTGAAGGCGTATCTGTTTTCGCCGTAGACGTCTTTGGGGCGGTGGTAATCGTTACCCATGGCATCGCGGATCTGGAGAGGGCCATGGTCAGCTGCCACCTTCTCTCAGAGGCTCCCCCAGGCCAAGTCATACATGCATGTTCAGCGTCTGTCCGTCGCCTCGTTCTCCGCTGACAATGGCCGTGACGACCACCAGCTGGTCTTTGGCGACAAAATTTCGGATGCATCGCTCGTGCTTGTCGGCATCGTGTGGCTGCACAGCGTGTATGTCGAACTTCAATGCCGACGCAAGCGGTGCAATGAGAACGAGGAACAGACAGCTCAGCAGGCGAGGTAACCGGTCCATGGCTGTGGTTGTGTATCTGGCCCGCGATGAAGCTTCGGCAACGTGTTTTGCTGGAAAGGGTGACGGGAGGACACATGCTCAGGTGGCCCGCCTCACATTGATTGGCCATGCCCCCGTTCAGGACTTGGCGCGAGACTCGCTGGGCGCGAATATGCCACCCTGCATCACTCTATCACGGCCTACACCACGCGAACGATTTATGATGATACGAGACGAGCACATTTGGGTCATGTCATCGAGTTTCTACGCCTAGAACTGCCTGGATAAAACATGTCGACTGGTATCATTGCTTTCCCCAAAAGAAGAAAGACAGCATGCCGCTCCAGCCAAGTGCAAACGCCCCAATGCTCCCTGTGAGCGCCAGCGCCAAAAGTTCGCCAACTACCAAGAAGTGCAACCACCGTCGATGACGAGGTCCTGACCGGTCTGCGTGGTGTTAGCGCTCGCACTCCCGTCATACTACGTCCAGGGTCAACTGACCATGTAGCTACTCGCTCGACTCAAGAGGAACAGCCCCGCAGCCTTGTATTCCTCTGGTTCACTTATCCGTCCAAGCATGCTGTTCTCCTCCCAGGCCTTCCTGTCCGCCTCGCCCTTCCTAAAATTCTCTTCGACCATGGGCGTCAGAATGTGGCCGGGGCTCAGGGTGTTGACCCGAATGCCTCCTGACCCGTCAGGGTTCATCCTACCCCACTCCATGGCCAGATTGCGGGCCAACTGGACGACGGCAGCCTTGGAGGAGTTGTACACCGGCGCAATGAAGCCTTTGTTTGCGATGGTGCCACTCATTGAAGCGATCAAGCACATGGAGCCCTGGATTCTGTACTTGTACATCTGTCTGGCACAGGCTCGAGCCGCAAGGAACACCCCAGTGTAGTTGACACTCAGCATCTTTGCAATGTCTTCCGAAGAGTACTCGAGGGCCGAGCACACCTTTTGGATGCCGGCCGCTGCGTTGCCAGTCAGCACAAGCGCGTACTTTATGCAAGGCGCTTATCGCGGCGGGGAGCTGCAGAAGCGCCCTGCATCCTCCCCGCAACCTCAGAAAGTCAAGTGAGAGACTTACCAGCTATCAGCCCGTCCAGCCGTTGCTTCTCCGAGGCAATCTTTCCAATGAGCTGCTCGAGCTGCTCGCTATTGGAGACGTCGACTTGGTGGTATTGCAAGGACCCACCATGCTCGTGTTTGACACGCTCCCGCGCAATGCCGAAGGAGTCGTCTGGTGCCGGCAGGATGTCGAGACAGTGGACTGTGCCTCCAGCCTCGACGAGGCCTTCGGCCATGCAGAGACCTAGACCGCGTGCACCACCTGTTGGGTGTCAGTTCGAGTTGTGAAAGCCATATCTGCTCTGCGTATGTGAGGAGGACGGCAAGCTGCACCTGTGACTACAAAGACTTTCCCGGCCAGGTCGAACTGGCTAAAGCTCTTGTCGCCAACGGACTCTCTCTTCTGATACGGGGACCTTGCATCTACATTTTCGGCCTTGGTCAAGGGGGCCTTGGACTGCACCTCAGTTGCCAAACCGCGCTGAAAAGTGGTCTGAAAGGGGCCACGCCGGAATGTGGTACTGCTGAGGGGTAGAGTGCGCGAGGCGGAGCTCACGGTCACGAGGCGGCGGGCCAGCATGGCAGTGCGTATGGATGCGGACGACATGGTCACAGTGCGGGCAGGAAGACAAAGAGCAGCAGAATGAGAGACGAGAGGTGAAGAAGCACAGAGTCAGCAGGAATGCAGAAGCAAGCAGCTTTGTTGCGGAAGGAGCAGCTCATATGGGCGCAGAGGGCATGATGTAATTAGTACTACGGTTGCGTGAATGCGTCAGCTCCTGCCACAGCCCAGAGTCTATCGTGAAGCCCGCGGCTTGTGCCTTGTGCGGAGCACACGAATGGGCTACCGTCGAAGATCGGGACAGGCGCGGGCATCGCGATGTGGCGCGTCTCTGGGTCAATCTTTTGCTCGGTTGCTCGCCGGCTGGCCGTTCGCCGTCACGCGCGAGTGGAAAACAGGGCGGGCACGGTGCCACATGGGCAATCCTCCATGGACATCTCACGATGGTACATACTATAGTAGACTTGGGGGGGGGGGGGGCAAAAGCTAGGCCTGGGCAGCTCAAACTCGTCTCGATGGTGCTGAACCCTGCCGTGCCTGTGCAAGGGGAGCGGTTGCTAGCGCCAAAGCGCCGCTGTCAACCGAAAAGGCGGGGCAGGTGGGCGACTTCTAGTACCACAGTGGTAGGCTTGTACCTAGCTGCTCACGGCTCAGGCCGGCATCGTCAGCCGCGCATCACTCTGCCATCATACATCATGCTTCCACGGCTCTCGGAAGGGTAAGAAGAAACTTACCTCTCGCCTGCTAGGCCAATCTCCTGCTCCCGCGTGGATATTCCGCAGCGGAAGCAGAGGGCCCCGTCAGAACTCTATCACGTCGTCGTCACTCGCAGACACACGCCATGCCAGAAGGCTGTTATCAATTGTGGACTCTGCTGCGACATTCAATCTAGAAGAAGAAGAAAAGGAAGAAAACGGTCTTTCGCCGATCCTCAGGCGATCTTAGCCAATTCACCCCAACGAGCCGCCACGCTTCGATCATTCAATGTCGACATCCACCATGTCGCTGATCTGGAAATCGCGGTCTCTGCCTCTAAAGCGGCCACGACGGGTGCCACCAAGCCATAAAGATCAGGAACGTCCTCCGCGCAAACAGCTGGGCTTGTGTCTGGACGACCTCCCGATAGCGCCTTCTGTCTCCTGCCAGATATGCCTTCAGGCGCTCCCACGATAGATAGATCCTATTCTTGCGAATCCTCTCGCTTTCTGCTCGAAAGTCCTCAGCATTGACCCGACAAGCGGAAAAGTTCCTTTTGACAGCATGCGTTGGGCCGAAGATACCAGCAAGGTCGTCGAGATACGAGTACGGCTCCGATGGAGGGTTGATCATTGTTCGCGGCCTCTGGTTGTTCAACATTCGGTTGATACCTTCAAGAGTATTCTCAGGACTCGGTGCATGAAGTGTAGAAAGGCTAAAGTCACGTCGACACATTGGACACGACTCATGTTTCCCCAACCATTCTCTCAAGCAAGAGTATCCAAAAACGTGACGGCACTCCGTCTGTACTGGTCGGTGATTCGCTCGGCCGTTTATATCTGATTTCTGCAACCTCTCGTAGCAGATTGGGCAATCGGAATCGGAGAAATCCTGCCTGGACGGGTCAACTAGATGAGGATGCCAGATCGTGTCGAATCTGCGCTCTGGCGCTACCTTCGCCATCTCAACGATCAACCCGCGCGCTTCTGCGTAGGCACTTGGGGTGTGCTCAAGGTCTACGTTTTTAAGCTCGTTCATCCACCGTCGTACCATTCCTCCGTTCACCGACAGACTTCTCAAACACACCTCCTGGTCTCTACTTGACATCCCATGCCAAATACGAGCGGTTCGAGCGGTTACCGGATCCGAGGAGACTGGCCATTCGTTTTGGTCTATAAAGAGATGCCACCCATTAACCAGGGATTCCCCGATCTCTTGCGTGTCGTCCTCGAGAGTCTGTTGGAGCCGCCGATAGAACGAGATAACTTTCCAATGATGCGGTGGTCGCACACTGCCACCTGGAATGTGCGGCGCTACGCGGTAATAATTGCGGCCCACCATATCCTCGAGCGAAGATGGATTTACAGCACCCCAAGCCAAATCCATGTCATTATGCAAAAATAGCAGTCGCAGATGGTCGATAGCGGCGAGATATTGCGCTCTGGCCCAGGCAAGGCTACCTTGCGGGCCGTCGTCATACCATATCCATCGGTTGCGAAAGCGGATTACTTCTACTGCCGCCGCGATTTGGCCTTCGAGCCGCACCACTTTATTGTATCCTTCATGAGAAAAGTACCGTTGGAGCGTGATCTTTCTAGGTACCATTTTGGATGCAGACTTTGTGTAGGTGAGAAAAACTAGAGAGACCAGGGGCAGTGGTGGCATTTATACTCCATCTGGTTTGCATAGCCGACTTATTTTGAATGGTCTTGTTCACAGGTGTAAGTACCTCCATTTTTCGTACTTCTCTTTTGCATCAAACATTGCCTAGGAAATCAAATCCTAGTCAACGCTAATACTCACAGCATTTAACGAGTGTTCATCGTCTTCTGTCGTCATACTTCAAGCGATGCATGCGTATTGAAGGATTCGCATTCCTTGCACGTCGATCGTCTCGCTATAGCATGCAAACAAGAAAGGGTCAAGATATGAACATACACTAAGAACTGCGAAGCGGAGCTCGCGAAAGCGCTTGACACAAAGGGATTGCGGGCAGAGTTGAACTAATGGAGACACAAAACGTCAATGTCGAGGCAAGAGTGAGGTACATCCTTTGACTAGACATTGAATACAGCTTGACAAACACTTATTTTTGTAGTATATTGTTTTCATTATTTGAATAACTTCTCGAGTAGATTTACTACGAAAACAATGGGGTCGGGTTTAGAGGTGCCTCTTACATTTTATCAGCCAGTGTAGAGCACCATAATACCGCAACCTAAGTACTGATCAGTCGACGGTACACATCATCGTGAGTACTCAACTCCTCTCAGAACCCAGCGAGCGCATGGGAATCGCGAGGCTAACTGGCTCCTCTGCTATCGTCTACTCGTTTCCTCGTTTATGTCTTCTTCGTACTGGAGGATGGGTCTCGAAATGCGCCATCTCTTCCTAAAAGACTATGGTGGGCTCAGATAGGCCGTTGCTTTCTTCCACTGGATGACCTAGGTCAGACCGCAGCAGCAGTGTGGGTTTAGATGCTCGCAAGAACTCCAATACCTCATCGGTATTGTTCTCCCACGGATTTCCAAGGAATCGCAGGTCCCGCATGTCGCGCCCACATCGATACGTTACGATAAATAGTCTTCGATGCCCCGACGCTCTGCGCAATTGCTACCGCACATGAGCTATGCATATGATGCCGGTTCATGTCCAGGCTCTGGTAATCCTCTGACATCACACTTTGATTTTTACTCTCCTCAAATCTCGTTCTCAATAATTCCTGTTCTCAGCGAAGCTATGTGTTGCTGAAACTACTTCTCATCTTATTGGTCAGCGTGATGGCAGTATATAACTCGGTATCCCTCCTTGTGATACACTCTCGATCCTACACAGCGGTCTAAGAGTGTATGTGGTTCCCTGGAGCGTGCTATTCTTGCTTGTGCAGCGATTGTGTTCGAAACTATGGGACTAGACACTGCCATCAAGTATACTACTAACAGCAAAGCTCTGGTCATGACCCGACAGCTGTGCATCTGCGTGTCTGCTGCTCGCAGAGCTTGTCAACAAACACGCGACATAGAAGCGCATATTTGGGTAACCCCATTTGGATGATAAGTCACAGAAAGCCGCGCACATCGTCTCCATGGCATTTTTTTTGATTGCTGGTGTGCCTAAAGCCCGCATCTGGTAATAGCATCTGCTATCCTCACACAATATACTCGTTTTGCATATCTCATTTCGCATGTCCGTTCTGTCGCCGCATGGCAACATACCCATTACTCACTGCCAATCCCATCCCCAGTACTCATTCGTCTCTCACCTCAGACATGTTTGTGATCAGCCTCGTCTCCTTCTGGCCTCTTCGCCAGAATCCAGAGAAAGTTGGCATCAACAACATCCGGCACAATCTCCTCAACGAGAACCTCGAGACCTGACTCCTTGACCATCTTCACGGTGCCCTCGACGCCCCACCCACTCCAAAACATCCACCCTTTCTCTTGTCCGAGCCACTGCTGTACCGTATTGCTCTCCATTTCCTCTTCACTGAAGTTGGCAAGAAAGAAGCCGCCGGGCTTTAGCCACTTTGCGACCTTCTCGAGCATGAGGGTCTGTTGGGGGCGTGGCAGGTGGATGATCGAGTAGAAACCTAAGATTGCCGTGAGACTTCCCGGTTCGAATGAGAGGGCTAGCATATCGCCCTGTGTGAGTTTGAGTCTGCCATCATCAACGTAGGAGGTCAAGTTGCGTTTGGCGAGCTCGAGCTGGGTCGTGGAAATGTCGTTTCCTGTGACGTGAATTCGCGGTGACGGGTTATCGAGCAACAACCTTGTAATTGGCGAACCAGCTCCAAACCCCAATTCCAGCACTTGAACTGGCTGTGAGGAGCCAGCAGTCGACGAGGCCTTCGAAAGATGGTCAAGCAGAATATTCGTATATTTCAGCCTGATCGGGTCATGATCGCGCGTGAAGTTGGTGTTGTAGTGCTCTGCGATGGCATCGTACGAATCTTTCATGCGGTCCTTGAGATCCTCTGGGGCTGGCTCCTGTAATTTGCTTAGAGTAGACATTGTTGTGGACTTGTTTGGATGTGAGTTTGTTCCGGCATGTACGGCAATTATAAGTGAGAGGGGAAAGAAAAGGTGTGATGACTCGAAGCGGAATTGCTTCACAATGGGCTTAGCGTCGGAGCTAAGGCATCGGCATATGCTACCCTCCGTAACACTTGCATTAGCTGACTCCCAGAGTATCCTCTGCGATGACTGTTCATGTACGAAGCCATGCATATTTCGAATCTTGTCATTTCGGTCAACTCAATGTCTTCGTGGCGTATTCTAGGTATGAAGGAAATTGTACCCAAGACAAGGGAATATATTTCAGAAGCTACGAACGAGTGTGCCGTGCTGTGTAGTGCAATATAAGAGCCATGTCAAGGTTGGACGTAACAATTGAGATGACGATATCAGCAAAGAATATGTCGATATATCCGGCCGTTAGATGATTCGTCTCCTAAGCAGTCACGTTGCTGTATGATGTCAAGGAGATACAAATTTCATTAATGACTCTTACCACCAGCCGCGTTACTCGTATTGTGAGTCATATTGAATCAACATTTCTTACGCAGAGTCACTGATGAGTCGTCATCTATAGCCCTCTCATAAGCATCCACTTTGTTTGCTCAGTATCTCCCCTGATGTACGCTTTCAACATACTCTAGATGTCTATAACGATGGGCGTCATGGAGATTCAAGAGTGCTAGTACTATAAGTACAAGATGTAACGAGTATGGTGTCTGCTCCAGATGTGTTCAACTTGGCTGTCGGAGAACATGTAGGATGATTTATCGCCTATCATGGCCTTCTTTCCTTCTCTACTTGTAAGATGTTGTATTATCATCGTCCAATATCGTCTCATGTATCAGTCACGTAGGTAGCGCATCGGCCGGTGATGATGCAACCATGATTTGAACAGCGAGCGGCTGGGGTATTCCCTGCCCGCTGACTACTGTACAGAGAGCGCCATACCAAAATTGACCTGTTCCGGAGGTGACGATACTTGATTTTGCTTTCGGGATCTGCTTGTTTGCATTATTAACGAACCAATCTGTTCGACCGAAGCTGCCCCCATGATGTCGAATACAGCAACGTTAGCATTCAAACTCTCGACCAATCCATGTCCTCAATTCGATGCCCAAGAGAGAGTCAATCCCATATGTTGAAAGAGGTTCGGAGACCGCTATAGAGTCCATCTGGAGGGATAATGTTCTGCTAAGTTTCTGGAGCAAAGCGGAGACGGCTATCGTACTGGCCTCCTCGTCTGTAGCGGATCGCTGGAATTTTCCGCTAAAATCGGGACCTGGATCCTCCAAATTTACTGGGCCATGACTTGAACCGTCCATCTCGTGCAAGATATCGAAGACGGATGTATTCGTCGCCGCAGGTGTTACATAGCTCTTGTCACTGCGATCAGCTGTGGGGACAAGGCCGATGATGGACTGAATATCCACGTTGGACGACATGTGCCGTTCTGGGCTGCAGTAATAGTCTAGAATCGCATGGAACTCTGACTCGCGTGTCTCGGTAGATTCAATGATGCTTTTTCTACCTCGACGATATTCGAGGTTCTCTGCGCCAATCCCAACATCTCCCACCCATCCTAAGTCGAGGACAACTGCGGTCTCGCTTATGAGATTACGGTATGTATCTTGCAGTGCTGGATGAGGTGTTTCTCGCTGCCTAGTTTGCCTGACCTATTGAGCCCACGATATCGGAAGATAATCAGAGTATGATAAAGGAGTCGAGCCTCCTAGGTAGGATTCGTGCAAATCATACGAGGTCTGCACCTTGGTAGACACCGCCTCATCCCATTGGCTGTAAGTCCTGTTTTTTAAACATACATCATCAACGTAATTAGCTTTGACCAAATGTTTAGCATGGTATTTTGTACTCTCAACATCATGGTTGCTTGTATGCACCCTTTGAAATGCAGAAAATCCCTAAGGCAGTGTTCTAGCACAGACGAAAGCGTCTGACGACAAGCGACATCGCATAGAGGAGCCTTGACAGAATTTCCATATTTTCTAAAATTCTATATCAGCGACCTCGCACTTTCCAAAGTCGGTCCTGAGTAGGATAGTAGAATAGGATAGTTTGCTCCTCTTTTGGCTACACTAAGCTCCGAAACCTTTTGCCGAAACAAGAGTAACTGCCGAAATACGCTAGTAGTAGCAACCCATGTGCTGTTACGCATATAGGTACTGTTTACAGAATAGTGTGCGGGGTACAGAAGTGGGGTTTCATACTTATATATAGCGTGAGTGTAAGCTGCATTACTTATAACTTGACATAACTCTATGCGTAGAGTTACAGCAGTACCAAACTTCTAACATACAATATTTCGCATACTTAACGTACCTGGCAAGCGAGCGGCCCACCTCGCTAGCTTTCGCGACGTATAAAGCGATCTATCTTAATAATGCAATAAGATATATTAGAGATAGTTACTGCTATAGATTAAGCAGCGCTTATAGCATCTTTCTAACAGGTACGCGAGTTATACCTAGTCTCTCTGCAGCGTCTGCAGCGCGCTGAAGCCTGCCAGCTTGTACCTAATCGCGCCTTGCCTTGACGCGTTTCCCCCTGTAGCTGCTGCTTAACATCTTTTTAAGTAATAATTTCCTCCCCTTCTACCTTTATTAGGGTGCCCTGCTTCTAAATTTACCTTCTTTTACGCTGCCTATATATTATAGTAGCTTTATTTACTCTTTTAAGTCTTGTAATCTAATTATATATTAATAACGTACTTCACGGGCGAGTAGCCGGCACGGGCGAGTGGCCGGACATGCCAAGACCCTACTAAACTCTGTACTATACACTATAGTATACAACACGTATAAATAGTTATTAAAGATTATAATAGGCTAATCTATTTAGAATCTAGAGTAGTAGCTTACTTACAGGTTATTCTATTATACCTAGGCTTACTACAGCGTCTATAGCGCTGTTAAGTTAACACGCCCTTCTTAGCGCGCACCCTCTTCTTCGCCTTCTTCCTATTACTACACGCCCTAAACTCCTGTAGAGTAGCTAGCCGTAGGCCCTTATTAGCTATTAGAACTTCTTTATACTATACTTGCTTTCTTTTATATAATTTATATTATATAGCGGCTTTAT
>MU004592.1:0-27884 GCA_010405375.1 Lophiostoma macrostomum CBS 122681
AGTATATACTAAATAATCGCCTACTCTTTAAATTTAAGAAGCTTTATTAAATTAGGTATATAATTACATTAAGATTACTTTCTAGTATATTATCTTCTTAGTATTAATTAAGAGATATTATAGAGTAATATAGCGTATTTTTCTAAGAGATTTAAGTTCTATATAATAGCCTAGAGTGCAAGTTATATATAAGCTTCTTCTAAAGGTTCCTAAGTATTAATAGGTTAAGGCATATTTACTTCTAGTAGAGTTATTACAATTTTAATAGGGTCTTGGTAAAGGGTAACCGCTCGCCCGTTCTAACTACTTACCTATCTAGTACGTTAGTAGTTTCTATATATTAGTTCTAGAGTATTAATTAGATAATATTAAACATTAATATAGTATATCTTTTACTCTAAATTTAATATTAAAAGATAGCTAAAATAGTAAGAAGAATATCTACTGTATTAGAGCTTTACTAGAGCTTAGATAGTTAAGGTATAATAGTTACTAGTTAATATATTGTAAAAAGCTAGTAAGGTAGCTAGTTTACTTAGATAGCTAGCTTACTTATAGAATATATTATAGAATCTAATAGCCTATTTAGCTATATATTTAGTTAATATATTAGATTACTAAAAAGTAAGCTATTAATATAAAGAAACTTACTACTAAATTTAAAAGTTACTAATCTACTATCTTAAATAGTAAAAATAATCTAATATAGTTAGATTTTCTAAATAGAAAAATTATAGGTCTTACTACTACTAAATAGAGGTAAATTTTATTAATAGTAACTAGTAATTTAAATTCTTTAGAAGTAGCTTTTAAATAGTACTACTTACTAAATAGGCTTTTATATCTACCTCTATTTTCAATCTAGCTTAGATTTATAGCTAATCTTACGCAAATCTGGTGCGCACCAAACAGGCCCTTAGACGATCCAAAACTAAACTAGTTATGGAGAAAGCATGTTTGCGCCCCATCTGGGTTCATACTCCGGTTCGTTCAGCATGTTTTGCTCACCACAAGGCGCCTCCACCTTGATCGAGTGTGGGGACACAACTTTAGGCCCGGTGTCCATGGGACCACTAGCGGACCGGTCCACACCCAAGCATTCTGCAGCTTCAGACTTTCTCTTGATGCTCATGAATTCCACTCTATCATCGGAGCACACTTCCTATGTGTTATTATAGCAAGAGAGAATCCCGGTCAGGCGACTGAGGTCCGGTATGAGCCATGAAACCTTGTAAGGTATGCTGCCTCCTGCTTCAGCTGGCTGCAGGATGAAGATATGATAGCACGGCTCAATCTGCGCGAAGCTCTCTGGAACCTCTGCTCAACCTGTTTTGGTTTACATACGTAAAACAATCGTTCTTTGTATTCCACTTTACAAACCAACATGATCCTTGCGACAACAGCAAAAAGAAATTGTGTTGCTCCTGAACGCGCGATTCTGATATCATCATGCGCATGGGTTGTAGTGAGCCGATTCTTCAGACTCCAGATGAACACTGTCGACAGTAGGACCCATTCCCCCGGTCTCGGTTCAAGATCGCTACTAGAGACAGGTGTTTTCGTCTTCGGGGTCGTAAGTTATCATCGTAACTTCGTCGTGCGTCTCAACTCAATCCAAGCGCAGGTAGCACTGTGGCTTCCTAGCGGGACGTGTCTGTGATCTGCCTGTGACGTCGGCTGGGGCACCTTACGGAGTGGGAATTTGGGATGTTGATGATGCAGGGGTCTGGATGCCCGTTACTGTCACACGGGTTCTAGGATGTTTATCGATCCGTATCAATACACTGAGACGATTGGCTGTTTGTTTCTGTTTGACATACTGCGCCACATCACTGCCTGCCATCTTCCCGTCGTGACGATCTAATTTAGCCTCGCCGCATGCACGCACTCCAGAACCTTTACACCTCCTCTCTACCATCGCCAGCCATTCTTTCGCTCCTCTCACCTCGCGACCTAGACGTACCTGCTGCTATGTTGGCAGCACTCCTCGTCTTCTCTGCTGTGTTGCCGGTGGCTATGGTAATATGGTCTGCCGTAACTCTACGTGCAAATCTCAGCAAGGCACGCGCCATAGGGTTACCCATCCTGATTCGCTACATCACGCCAACAAACCCATTGTGGATGGCCTTCGGGAGCCACTTCGTTAGACTTGCTCGTCGTCTGGGCATCGCCACTGAAAACTTTGACCGCTTCTACCTTTTTGGCTGGGATGCGAATGAGAGGTACCGAATGCATGCGGAGCTTGGCGATGCATTCACACTAGTATCCCCAGGAGGTAACTGGATCTATGTTGCAGACCCCGAAACAGCACAAGATATACTCAGACGGCCTCGCGACTTTGGTCGAAATACTGAGCAGCTGGCTGTACTGAATGTGTACGGGAAGAACCTCTCTACGACCGAAGGAAAAGAATGGCAGAAGCATCGCAAGGTCACCGCAGCCACATTCACAGAAAGAAACAACGAGCTTGTGTGGCAGTCGTCGCTGTCGCAAGCACATGAAATGCTTGAATATTGGCTCCACCGCGCCCCGCAGCCCATCCGGTCGGTTGCAGACGATTGCAAGACATTTACACTCAATGTCCTCGCAGCTGCCCTCTTTACCAAACCCTATCCTTTCGAGGGACAAGAAGAGATGAAGGAGCGCCACGCTCACGTACCAGGAGCTACCGATGACTCTTACCAGTATCGCGACTCATTTTCGAAGATCTTACGGGGTATTGTCCTGATAGCAATCTTTGGCGGAGAAACGCTTCGAAAATCCTCGTGGATGCCAACTTCCTGGCAACATGTGGGCCAAGCAGTGACGAACTGTAAATCTTACATTTTGAGCATGATCGAAGAAGAGCGGAAGAATGTTGAAAATGGAGAACCTACACGCAAAGAACTTGTAGCTGCACTGGTGCGAGCTTCAGTTGCACAAAGAATGACGGCCGTGACATGACCATAACCGAGCAAGACATCATCAGCAACACCTTTGTGTATGGATTCGCGGGAAACGATACGACTGCCATCACTCTTGCGCACACCATCGTCAATCTGGCTGCGAATCCCAAGACGCAAGAGTGGATAGCAGAAGAGATACAGCGCTACTGCACGGAAGATGACTTTACACAATGGTCATACCCCACTTGGTCAAAGTTGAAACGATGTCAAGCTGTAGTTGTAAGTCAAGATCTCATCCTCTTTCAAGAAGTTCTCGTACTAACCTTACCTGCAGATGGAATCATTACGACTTTGTCATCCTCTCGGCTCATCGTCGAAGCTCACGAAAGATGTTTGCTGACGGTGAGTGGTAGGACGTATACGATTCCTGCTCACTCCAATGTGCAAGTGAACTTTTGCGGATTGCATACGAACACAAACGTTTGGGGGAACACTTCAATGGCTTGGAATCCCGCGCGATTCATCAACGCGGACTCCGGCAAAGGGACCGTCGATATCGAGTCGGAACAGCTTCGCACTTTCTCAGAAGGCGTGTATATACCCTGGTCGCATGGAGAGCGGGTCTGTCCTGGCAAGCGCTTTTCACAGGTTGAACTCGCCGCTGTTTTGGCCGTCCTATTCCGCAAACACCGTGTAGAGGTAGTGCCAGATTCTGGAGAATCGCCTCTGGACGCGAGAAGACGAGCTCAGACAATCTCGTTGGACATTCAAATGACCCTTCTGAACGAGATGTATCAGCCGGAGAGATTAGGTTTGAAGTGGGTGGGGGTCGAGTGAGACTGTAGAGTAAGCCTCAACTAGTGCTGTGGTTTAGCGACAGCGACAACGAGCTTGTCTGTATCGGAGATTTATGGCAAATTCCATTATGGAGTACTTGGTGATGCGCCTCACTACTTTAGCAATCAAAGCCCACCCCACATTCCGCAACAGCACCAATAGAACTCACTCCCTGGGTCTGGAGCATTCGATATCTTCAATTTCCTCCTCTTCCCAAACTTTTCGACGCCTGGTTTGTCGCAGTCCTCCAACGCCAGCACTTGGTCGCGGATCTGCAAGATCTTCGCTTTCCACTCCGGTTTCATAACCACTTCCTTCCCAGCTTCGCGACCTTTGAATTGTGCAACCATCTCGAAAGTATCGAGCCCGCCGACTTCGGCGAGAGCAACCCAGAAGAGCTTGAAGCGCCAATCACCAGACAGATGCTCCAGACCCTGGGCGTCGCCGTCTTGGGATGAGTATTCCCATTCTTCCTGTTCGCTGTCGTCTTCCTCCTCCTCCTCCTCCTCCTCCTCCTCTTCTACCCCCTCGTCATCTCCCTCTCTTTCATTCTCCTGGCTTCCCTGGATACTCTCGACTCCTGCTGCAACGTCATCGCTTTCCTGATCATCTCCCTCGTCTTTAGTCCCAGTCCCTTCGTTATCATGATCAGCGTTTGCACTCTCCTGCAAGTCCTCTTTTGGGGTAGCTGCAGCTCCCTCGGCCCCAACTTCCTGCTCATTCGCTTCCTCCTGTCCCTCATCCTCTTCCACGGAACTTGAAGCCTCCGACTCGCTCTTGTACTCCATCTGCTCTATTTTCTTTCTCCACTCCACCGGCCAACGGTCATCGTCATTCTCTAGGGCTCCCGCTGCAACCAATACCCGCCGCCAGGCTCGTTTCCACAGCGTCCCCTCAAACATGGCACCACCGATCAGATGTGCAAGCGCCGTTTGATTGCCTTGGAGCCGATCTTCATCGTTCTTTTCTTTTCCGTACGGCCCCACGGGCAACACCCGGAACCCATCATGCCTGCCATGCCCGTTGGGCGCGCAGATCCAATCCGGGACACAATACTTGACAAACTCGACCCGCACGTCGGCGCCCAACGTAGGCAGCTTCGCGGCCGGTCGCAGATAGGACTCCATCGTCTCACCAAACAGCTCACCATATAAGAGCAACTGCATCGTTGCACTATTCACGTCGGCGTAAAGCGTGAACGCGTCGTCGGCTCCGCCGCTCCAAAAATTAGGTTGTGCATACCAAGCGTTTCCGATCATGGCATCTACTGTGTCGTTCAGAGGGTTTATCACGCGGAAGCGCAAGTCGTGCATGCGTCGCACATCTTGCATCGTCAACCCAACCCCGTACGCGTCCTCGCTTAGCGCTAGGTCAACGATACCGCGCACACCTACTCGCAGCGCCTCAACAAGACGCTCTTTGCGGGTTTTCCTCTCGGACTCGACGGCGACGGCCCAGGCGGATACTTGCCGGGCTACAGAGAGGGCGAGGAAGTATGGATGCGGAGAGAAGAAGGTGGGCGCGGACTGTACGGCCAGGTGGAGGATTGTCTTGGGTAGGGTGTCGGCGAAGACGTTACGCAGACGCTTGCAGGTCGACAAGGCGTTCATGAAGTCCTCAATGTTGTGCATATGCCTTGGAAGCTGCAGGAGCAGCTCGTCGGGGAGGTCCAGAATTGTGCGTAGCGCCATGATGTTCGGCGAGTCGTGAACGGATTCTGCAGGACTGCAATTTCGAAAAGCTCGACAGGATTTGACTTTAAGTCGAATAGGACATCCCTCAGTATATGAAGTCTAATGGGGACGTTTGCCTCCGTGTACTTCGTAGAAGGATTCAGGCAACCCATCTCGTGATTCTGGCCTACGTCATCCATCCAATCTGCTGCGAACCTCTGAGTACGAGACACAGTTGAGCACACTGTCATCCACTCTCCACTCGGCTCTGCTACATCCTTTTTGCCCTCCGCCCTTTTGATTTTATGAAACATCCTGGACACGAGAAGAGGGCGAGGCCTTTGGGATGCCGCTCGCGGTCAAACCTTCTCTGCGATAGGTCATGTCTTTAACTGTCTCTTGTTACCTCCGGTTGTATCGTGAGCCTTGCGACTATGGAGACCTCTAAAGAACTGGACAAGGTCTCATGCGGCTGTCATGAGAATCCTAGCAATCCTTGGGCTATATCGTTCGGGAAGACGTAACGGTTTTGATGAATCCTCCCCAAACCTCCTTTCGTCGGGTGCAAGTAGGAGGGACACGACGCAACGGTACCTTCTAGTCTCAGTCTACAGAAACAGAACTATACATGCCGGATCATCATCAAAGCACTGGTCGAGAACTTATCATTGGCTGGAGTATACCTTGAAAAGTCGATTATGATTCCCAAGTTTGTCCCGGAGTAGCTAAGTGTCTGCGGACCAGTGCGCACGGACCTCAAGAACGACATCTGCAGGCTGGCAGGCTGGAACACCAGAATTCGATCGCGCTGACCATCTCGACCACCCTACCAGGACCTTCTTGATAGCCTGACCTACCCGCCTCTTTGGGGCACACGTTGATCATATGTGGCTATCCATGGACTTCTCACCTCACCACTTGCACGCACACGTAACCTTTGCACACCCGCGCTAGCTCGGTAGCTGGATGCTATTCGTCCTGCGCCCGGATTAGCACGGGCCACGGCAAGATAGACTGCTATCCGAGTACTCCTGATTCCAAAATACCATGGAAACCGAACACCGCTGTAGACTCTGCAGCAAAGCCTTTGGTCGCCGTACGTTGGGCTCCTGTCTGCATACTAGTTCTTTGCTAAATAATCAAACAGGGGACCTTCGAAACCGACACCAAAGTCGCTGCGCTAAAACCTTCGGCAAGGAACGGGCATCTAAACGCAAGTCGTGTGAGACGTGTATGCATATGAAATTACGTTGTTCATTAGCCCGCCCTGCCTGTAGTCGATGTACCAAGACAGGCTCCGTCTGCCACTACCCTAACCCTATGGGGTCCACGACGACAACTCCTGCACAGAGAGATCATGTCTCAAACAATCAGCCATTCCCCACCGAAACAATCTCTCCAAAACCTGTGTCCGTGGGTTTGACCTCAAAGCCCGTCTTACCCGTTCCAGCTATAACATTACCCGAAGATGTCAGATTCGGTGCCTCCGGGATGAACAGCATATGGAGCCCAACCCTGGATGATGTCGGGCTCTCCAATCTCGATATACCCGGATTTCTCGACTTCTCGGGCGACGATGCTTTACTACCGTGGGCGAATATGGTTGAAACCTTCCTACCACCCCTCTCTTCATCATCGCGATCGAGTGACGGGCAGCCGTCTGCTAGACCCGACGATGAAGGAACTGGCAGAAACAACATCTTTGCTCATACCTTCATGTCGGATCCATCGCAAACAGCAACACGAACCGCGACCAGCATTTCGCGGGAGCTTTGCAACATTCTGCGCGATTATCCAACAATGATGTTGCAGCCCACCTTCTGGTCCCCATTCATCCACCACCGTCTCTACCGATGTTCTAAAGGCGGCATGGCTGAGCCGCTTGGGATTGCTCTTGCCTGTGTAGCAGCCTATTCGAGCGCTGTAACCTCCAGCTTCAAATTCGTCGATGAAATGGTCAACTCGCAGCGGGAGCGGCTAGTCCACGATTTTCACCTTTACACCGACCGTCCGGAGACGTGCCTCGCTGTCTTACATGCTGTTTGTATGTATCAGATCTTGGGGCTATTTGGAGGGCAATCCGGAGGAGATGTGATATCAGCCCAGAGCACTCCTCAGGGTAGCGCCAGCCAACGTCGCGAAGACTCGGCCAAGTCTGCAGAATTATATGGCCCCTTTCTTCTGAAAGTGAGTACGCCTATCAGCCATTCCATTATAGGCACGCCACTCACACGCCCAGATGACTCGACTTTTCTGCAAGCAGCATCAAAAAGCCCTGATGCAGGACGAGGGAGATTGGCCGGACTGGCAATTCTCAGAGTCCCTCCGTCGCAACATGTTTCTTGTGCATGTTGTTAATATCCTCGGTGCACGAGCACGTAAACTACACCATGGCTACTTCGAACCATTAAACGACGCCATGATCCTAGAGATGCCCCTTCCAGCACCAGAGTCCATGTGGTGTGCTTGCAGCGACTCGGAGTGGCGAACTGCTCGAGAGTATGCTATATTGGAGACGTCTGTACCGAATACTCTCCAAGGCTTACTCGACCTGGACCGGGGAGGAGGATTGGCTGTTGCCTCTCTGCCGCCGTTGACACGGGTGATTTTGGCATGCCACAAGATCCCACCCAGTTCCATGAACGACGAGGAAGACTGAAAAGCAGGTACTTATCGAGAAACATTTGACGAGCCGTGCAGCCACGGCCGGAGGAACAAGGACACCACGTGATCCGGAGCAATTTGGACACCACGTGATTGCCTAGTCAATCCATGGATGACACCCAGACATGAATTTTCCCCTTGCGAGACATGGTAAACAAAAAGAAGGCTTCTCTGCCACATGCGAACATCATATTGGATTCTGGAGGGTTCTGGCCCATTGCGAGTTTACGACCTGGAACAACCGGACTTGAGTGGTCGCTGCACGGAGTCGGGTGGTCATGCCCTGTGAAGAAAGACCATGTTCCTCCGGATCACGCAGACACGCGGCGCAAGTATTAATCCTTTCGAGATATATATTGAGGCAGAAAACCATCCTCAGCATTCCCATGATCGATCTGTTTCTCGGGATTCTTACCCTCTTCATGTTCAGCGCGACTGCAACGGCAACCATGGTCAAACCTTTGGCCGACGGCACCATCCACCGGCTCGCTGGTCTCGGAGGAGTATTGTCCGGACACAGCATAGTTCCACGATCCGATATAAGTGCTCGCGATGAGCCCAAACGTCACGCATGGACCCTTCGTTCCGGCGTGTACACTCCGCGCCAAGTAGTAGAAGGCTTTGCTCCACTTCTGGACACAGTCGTCCACCGCCTAGGCAAAGATGCCCCAAACTCGAGTTCCGCCAGGCAATCCCTTCTCGACAACGTTTCCTCAAACCTGGCTACCGACACGCGCGAATCCACACTACCTTTCCCAGACAACGTACCCGACATCTCGCGCAAGGAGATCAAAGCACAAGCCGACCGAATCGGAAAAGCACTCGTCAAGTGGGCTCGAGAGACCTCCAAAGGCCCTTTCGAGCCTGATCTCAATTTCCGCAGTCCATGTGAGAACCATCTGCTCACGCCGGCCAATGTAGAGCTCATGTTTGGACGGAGAAGTCAGCCACATCTGATGCAGCTGTTCAACGAGTACATGCACCAGATGGTGCTTCTCCGTGACGCTCTGCTCCCGTTCCGGAATTTCGATGAAGTTCTGCTACCCGTCGATGGTAAGGCCGCTCGCGGTCTGCGCCATTTGGAGTCTCCACGGGAGCAGTTCCTGACGACACTCGTCACGAAGAGCGTCACTCAGAAGTCGGTCCTGGCGTACGCTAAAGCGCTTCTCGCTCCAAGTCTGCCACGCACGACGACCGGTGGCTATGGGTTTCAGTACGAACATGGCACCATCCTGCCGGCGGTTCTTAGCGGCGGAGAAACACACCTCCATTTGCTGGAGTACATACCCGCCAAGCTAGATGCATCTCAGGAACGCATTCTTTTCGACTACGAATTTGCGGACTACTATGTTGCACCGCGACCTGAGATTCCCGCTGGGTCCACTGTTGAGGCCAAAGATTTGCTCACATTCCCGTCCGAGCCCGCAGCTCCCATCTTCCAGAACGCTAGTTTGGGGCTGGTCACGTCCTCTAACAATTCCAAAGGCGTCAGTCAACTGGAACTCCGCCTTGAATTCAACAATGGGAAATGCGCCAGGGTGGACGTCGGTCAGATTGCTCGCGGCCACCGCTACTCATACCAGGCGTCCATCGAACAGGAGACGGAGCCGACTCAACCTGCTATCATCCACTCAGCTTTGAATATTCTCTTGCATTCCGACCAAGGCCTTCTCACCGCGAAACATGGTGGCATTCATATCGTTCCGACCAGAGAGCCTATCGTCGCCCTCGCGTTGCTTGGCAAGCTGTATCCGGAGAATGTTGTGCTCCTGCCGGAGAGTGAAAGTCTTGGTCAGACGGAGAAGGCAGGCAAGGGATTCGAGCCGAAGTTCATCATCTGGGGCGGTGTGAAGCGAGGCGGACTCAAGGGATACTTTTGATTGAAGTGTAATTGACATGATACAGTACTGCATAGCGTTTGACCTTCAACTCAGTCGCATCTGTAAGGCTCGCGTGGACTTTGTAAAATGAGACTTGGAGGACGATATGGGGTTTAACGAAGGCCAACAAAGCCTTTTAGCTTCTGTATGATCCATGACTCGATTGATACACGCTCTCTGTACATGAAGAAGTTTGCTTTAACAGACCTGCGATGAGACTATCTCTGGGCTTGAGCCGAGTTTCGAAAGACGCAGCCAGCCCAGCCCATCCAGGTTAAGTGATCCTCTCCCCGTTGACCAGCCAGTAGTTTCTGTCTGACTCGCTGAAGGGATAGAAGTTGGGATTAGGGTCGAATCTTGGTAATAGAGGTGTGATTGCAGGTAGTGTGGGCAGAGCAGTCTTCGCAGGCTGGGCCGCAAGGCTAGCTTCCCAAGGGTTCGGTTCACCCCTGTAGTGGCTGTTCCTATGATCTTCGTTGAAATGGTCCTTCTGTGGCTCTTCCAATACCGTCGACGGAAAGCGCGTCTCGGTGTCGTTCTTGTCGCGCGCAACGCTCCGGGAGATGTCAGATCGGTAATTCCGAACGAGTTGCTCGTTGTGTGGAGGTTGTTGGACCGTTTCGGGTCGCACGCTTATTCGCATGTTGTTGGGTTTGCGCGACTCGCGACGCATCTCGGTGGAGGCTGGCGGCGGCGAAGGTGGAGGTGGAGGTGCAGGGATAGGACGCACTTCCGGCGAAGGAGAGAGGGCGGTCGGCGCGTGGTGTGTTTCCTTGTTCATGTGCTCGGACTCTAGATCTCTTCTCGGGTCAGCCATGGAGATAAGATGGATACCACTCTGGTTTCGATGGCAAAGACATACCTGAGTCGTGGGTCTGACGGTGGAGGTACGGATATGTCATTGTCTATGAGCATATCTCTGAGGACTTTGACCCTCGAGAGCAACAGGTCTGTGTCTCTAGTCGACTCGTGGAGCGAAAGTAACAGCTGTTCCAGAGAATTTACCCTCCGCCGCAGCTGCTCATCATGGTCCGCTTCCGACTGGACCGTGTGGGTGGACGACGCTAGGGGTGCGGCGGGTCCGGTTCGAGATGGCGGCAGACGTGAGGCTTCGGATCGTAAGGCAACCCTGGAGCGGCCGGCTTTGCCAGAAACAATGGCAATGTCTCTCAGGGAGTCGTCTGCGGGGTTTGCGACGTGACGTCGGGCATGCTGGAGGGTAGAGATCAGCACAGGTTAGGCTATGAGGAAGCGCGTATTCATCGAGTCATATACAGCCATACGTCAAAAGGCTTTCTCTGCCTTTGGTATCCTCTACGATGCCCCTCAGAATGCGCTTTACAACATCCAGGTAGCCTCTTGGGCATGACTCGATGATACTCGCTCTTGAAGGAACTGGGCACCTACCACCCGCAAGTTGTTTGCATGACGTGTGCTGTACTCACACCACCCGCAGTGTGTTTCGCACGCTTCGATCAGCAGTCGTTGCTTTCCGCTCTTTGGCCATGGCCGATGGTGGTGGTTTCCCAGGCAGGGCATGCTGGGTACGGCGTGAGCGTGGAGTCGTGCGGTGTGAACGCGAAAATGATGACACGACGAGATGGATTGCCATGGCGGGAAGAGCGAGAGTGGAAAGGTGTCGACTTGAAAGGGCGGTGCGCGGCGATGCGCAACTCAGCCCGCGATGCGACGACGAGGCACTTGGGGACGGGCGCAGTTTGCTATTGATACTCAATTGATACTCAATCAATATTCAATCGCTAGCGTCATCGGTTGTGGCTCGGAGATCGAAAACGAGCTTGGCACACGTGGACGGTGCGCCCGCCCCCAAGCCACCAGTCGTCCTCAACTGCTCGTTCGGCCTTCTGCTATCAATATAATATCAAACCCCCGTGTATGAGCGCGAAAACATGCCATCCTTCACTAGCCTTCTGATCACGGTGGTAGAGGCGATTGTGCACCATGACTTCAGGACATCACCTGGAGCACGCCAAGATCCCGACTAGAAGTAATCGATCCCGACAACCTCAGAATGGCGGACAGCAAGCGATACAGTATCAATTCGATCGCAGACCTGACGTCTACTCTCGTCCTATGCAAGTAGCCGCTATAGCCTGTGGCATCCACGCCCCGGCCTGTGACATCTATGCCCCTCCAAGCCTGACCTCAGTATCAATTGAATATCACCACAGAATTGCACCTTTTCTCGACGCTCACCAGCACGATCGATGCCACCCTACGGCCTGCTGCCATGTCAAAAGTATATAACGTCCGACCAGAACCATGGTTGAGGCCCACCGATCAATCCCAAAAACCCAGTGGGCCTCAAACTCAACGCAACGAATACCACACTAGCTTCCATCTATACCTCCTATCATGAACTCCACCTCTACCACAGGAACAGCCATCGCGGCTAACCCAACCACATGGAGCACACCTGTCATCGTCGGCGCCATCTTTGCTATCTTGGCTGTCATCCTAGGCGTACCTGGCGCCATCCTTGCTGTTATGAAACTCCAGAGCCGTACGCGTGCTAGACGAGGTAGGTTCATCTCAACACCGTGTATCTGTGAGGAAGATGGACTGACGACTGCGATTAGGCGATGTCGAAGGCGGAAACGGAACGGCGTTGGATGGTACGGTGCAATGAAAGGCATCATGGGCTAGGGGTCTCCGACGCTTGACCATGTGGAAGCAACGTTCTTCGTGGTGGTCAAGGGTGCTATGATGACTGGAAAGCAAATTTGCGAATCGCTTTGCAGGGTGCTGGATCAGCGAGAATTCATTTGCTCATACCAATCCATTTCCCAATCAGCATTATAATCTCGAACATTACAGTCACAAGCAAAGCCTTCAAGCTCATAGGGTATCTTGGATGATCCGTCTCGTGTCCTACTTCTACTCTTCCTTCTTATCGCACACCGCGTGGAAATCTTTGTGCCTCTCCGCTCCTTTGCCAATGAGACCCTCAAACTCTTTCAGCGGACAGCTCGCGCCCGGTCCGCTCTGGCAGTCAGGAATCGGCCGCGGCGCCGTATTAGCCACAAAGCGGATGAACTCTCCAGGTCCGTCGCCAGAGACAGCGCCGCGCTCGCAAGTCATCTTTTCCATGCCTACGTGGCCGAGGAACGGGATGAGGTCGGCCATCCGCCAGGCTCGCGTCCACTGTTATGGGTGTTAGCTGTGACTCGTCGAAAGAGGGTGAATATGTACGTACGTTGATGTGATCATCAGGAAACTCTTCAACCGCGCTGGATGAAGAATTGAACAGGCCCAATGCCGTAGCAACAAACGGAGGAACCTCGCGATGTGTAAAGGCCAGAAAGAAGCGCTGTTTCTCCGGCCACCCATCCCCAGGCGTGCCATGCTCGTCAATCGACTGGAAGATATCCGACTGCGCATGCAACCAAGGGAAGCCGAGGTAGGGCGACAGAGGATTCATCGGACCCACCATATGCGCGTACTTCAGGTCCCAGGCGTATTCGTATGCCATCCACTCCGCATCGGTGAAGACGGCGCAGATATCGGATCGCTTCCCGTTGATGGCACTCTCGTAGCCACAGAGCGACTGCAGACCAACCACATCCTTGGGCGTGAGCTTGAAGGGCATGTATGGTGCTAGGCGGGTAGCGACGCTTGAGCCGTATATATCGACGAACGTTGCTTGCTCTTCCTTCCCCGGCTCTTTCGAGAACGCCTCGCAAGACTTGTGCGGAATCAACGATTCCATAGCCCCGTCCTCGTTCTTCTTGACTTGCACAATCTCGATGCTGTCATTATGCGACCACGCCGAAACGAGATTCTTGGCTGTATCGTATGTCCGTGACTTCTTGTCGGCTAGGATGCGCTTAGTATCTGGGACGAGATGCTCGTAGCGCTCGAGTAGGTGTTTGCCGACTTTCGCTGCGTCAACGGCGCCCGACGGTGTCAACTCTTCCAGCTTGTCTTCCTCAATGGGCGATTGCCACTCTCCCATGAATGCCAGCGGCCCCGTCCATCCATGCCGATGCTTTCCCAGCTTGACCAGGAACGGCTTGATGAATTCCTCGTACTCTTTGTCGTTCGCATATATCGCGCCGTGCCTCACCAGGTATGATGCA
Organism: Lophiostoma macrostomum CBS 122681; assembly: GCA_010405375.1. Classification (NCBI taxonomy): domain Eukaryota; kingdom Fungi; phylum Ascomycota; class Dothideomycetes; order Pleosporales; family Lophiostomataceae; genus Lophiostoma; species Lophiostoma macrostomum. The sequence continues at coordinate 14,040 of MU004592.1, forward strand.
GCGGTAACATTGCACCCCTCCGGAGCCTTGTGCTCCAATCCAAAGCCCACCGCATCGAAGTAGGGCGAGATTCCTGGAAGATGCAGCAGGGGGTCGAATTTGTAGCCTTGCGAATGGTCTTGAGGTCGCAGCGGTACCTGGGCGGGCAAGACTAAAGCTGAAGCCAGGGAAGCCAGCACAATGACACAGAAGAACATGGGAAGGCGGGAGATGAACATGGTATGCACGAATCGTCAATTGAAAAGCCCGCAGTTTTCTTCCGACGCGGTGGTTGATGACGTCAACTCCCGGTTCCTGGTAAATGTGGGGGGCGCTAACTTGTGACTATGCAACGATCCCAGCTATTCATGTCGCGGCGTACTTCACACCACGAGAATCATATCCCTACGATGATTCATTCCTTACAGCAACCGCGGCCGACTCGGATTCAATCCTCAACCTCCAACGCCTCGCGACGAGGACGGAAGAACGCCCTTCCGCATCGCGTGCTGGGAAGAAATGTCGCACTATGTAAATACATTCCATTTAACAACACGCTGCCTCCACATATTTCCAATTCGACTGGAACGGCTACTACTTCTACTCCATGTGATGTCGACGACGACTACCACAGTCACGGTCGTTGAACGAGAGCGCGTGCAGTGACTACAATGACTAATCCCAAAAGACTTCTAGCTTCATGCTAAACTTTGTTTGTATTCCAACTATCTATTCGTAGTTGGATGGATACCTAACATCATCAATAGTCGCAAAGTTCTCCTTGATCGTTCTCGGCGACACAAATCTCTGTAGCAGCGTTATCGATCCCGCCTTATCATTTGTTCCACTTGCGCGAGATCCGCCGAATGGCTGGTGGCCGGGCATAGCACCAGTGCATTGATCACTTTATCGTGTCAGCAAAGTCACAAAGATTTCGATGTGCTGGAGATGCTTACTTGATGTAAAAGTTTCCTGCCGAGAACCTGAGCTCTTCTGCCGCCTGTATGACCACGGTACGATCATTGGCAAAGACGGCACCGCTGAGAGCAAACGGAGACGTCTCGTCGATGAGCTGGAACAACTCGGGGCCCCATGTGCTGTCCTCATATACATAGATTGTGATGACAGGGCCGAAGATTTCGCTTTTCAGGAATTCTGAATTGGGATCGCTCGTCTTGAGGATGGTGGGTCGCTGTAAGAGTCTTCATAAGCATCTTTCTCCCTTGGTCATGGATGGACTCACAATATAGTACCCAACCGAGTCGTCACACTCCCCACCTGCCAGGATCTCCGTCTTGGAGTCGTTCTTCGCGCTCTCAATGGCCTTCTTCACCCGCTCAAATGCCGCACTATTGATCACCGGCCCGCAGAAATCCGTCAGCTTGTCCCCCATGGTCAACTTCCCCGTCTCAACATCCAAAATCTCAATGAACTCATCGGCCACCGACTTAGATACGTAGACCCTCGAGCAAGCGCTACATTTCTGCCCCTGGTACTCAAACGCCGCGCGGATCGTCTTGAGCGCCGCATTCCTCACCTTGGCCGTCTTATGTACGAGATGAAAGTTCTTCCCGCTCGTCTCGCCAATCAACCTCGGATAGCTGACCCAGAAATCAATCTTGTCGCCCACCTTCTTCCACAGGCTCCGGAACACATGCGTGCTCCCAGTGAAGTGCAGAGCGCCGAGATTCCTGTTGGCGAAGACGGCGTCCGTCACCAGCTCGGCGTCGCCCGGCAGGAATTGCAGGACGCCGGCCGGAAGCCCTGCTTCGATCATGATTCGGTTGAATAGGTGTGACGAGAGAATGGCGCCGGGACTCGGCTTCCAGATGACGACGTTGCCGACGATGATGGGCGCTAACACGAGGTTCACCGCTAGAGCTGTGAAGTTGAAGGGCGAAATGGCGTACACGAAGCCGTCGATGGGACGGCACTCGGATCGGTTCCAGACTCCGGGACTGTTGAATGGTGGCTGAGCCTTGTAGAGCTGCTCGGCGAGGGTGGGGAAGATTTTGAGAAAGTCGATGGACTGTATTTGATCAGCTCATTGCTGTCGGAGGCACGTCAGATGGGGGGAGCATGTATGTACGGGCGTACCTCTGCGACGCAGTCTATATCCGCTTGGTATGGGTTCTTCCCCTGACCGAGCATCGTTGCCGCCATCATCTCGTTTCTGTACTCGTTCTGCAGAAGACTTGCCGCGCGGTAGAAGATTGCGGCACGATCGTGCAGTGAGGATTTAGACCAGGACTTCTTCGCTTCAAGAGCGCTGGAGATTGCTCGCTGCACCAGGTCTGCACCAGCGAGGTGGTAGTTGGTGAGGACATGCTTGTGGTCGAAGGGGCTGGTCTGTTGGGCCTGGTCTCCGGCGTGAACCTGTGATGCGTTAGCTGCCTGAATTGGTGATCGGGACCTTATGGCATACATCCTGTCCATCCACATTGGGGTATATGTTAACTGCAGATTTCTTCTTTAATTCTTCAACAGCGTTGCCAAGTTGTGCCCTTTCGGGACTACCTGGGCCATAAGAAGTCTGTGTGTTTTGTCAGCTTGCTACGCACTCTTTGTGATGAATCACGAGGACTTACAAAGGGCTCATTCACTAAAGCAGGAAGCTGGTATGACCCCAGAATCGACATGATTAATACTGGTTAGCGTGGTTCCAAGGTTGGGATTTACGGATGGCACGTGATGGAGGATAAAGGTAGCTAGCCACACTAAAGGTTCGCAACCATCTTATAAACGATATATCCGTACCGCCTTGATGGTCACTAGAGTTCCGAGATACATGGATCCGAAGAGTGCGGGGTTGACTAGACTCTCAGAATCATGTTCGCTGCGAAGTTTGACAGGCCCCACAACTCCACTATGCCAAATGCACACACTGCGAGCTGTCAATCTCTTCGCAATTCGAGTCTGCCATGACATCCCGAGCTAGCGATATCAGGGTCCTCGAACATCGCTTCGCCGATCTTGACTATAGTCTGAGCGAGCCGCTACTATCATCATGAAGCTGGGCAATCAGCAAGAGCGATAGCCGAAAAACCGAAGAGTGCTCCTCGTGCTGCTTGAGACAGCATGTGTGCCAAGGATAAAGAGTGAACTTCTGCCGCTCACTGGCCAAAGGGCACTGCTCTTTGAGTTTGTTTTCTCCCACGAAGATGCAGGGTTCGTTGTCGCTATTGTTGGCGGCTCTCGCTTGCGCTGTGCCATCCACCAACGCGGCCTCCAGTCCTCAGGTACAGACGTTAAATGGCTCGTACGCTGGCATTGATCTCCCGGGATTGCAACAGGAGCTTTACCTTGGAATTCCTTACGCGAAACCTCCAACTGGTAAGTGTTTCAGGAAGCAAGTTGACCTGATACATGAAACTTTGAAGCATCACGAGGCTTGAATCAACCTCAAAAGGAGTTTAGGCTAACCATGTATCATAGAAACCCTTCGCTACCGGCCACCTCAGTTCCTAGATTCCAAATGGAACGGTACACGAGATGCAAAGACGCTGCCGAATGCTTGCCCTCAGTATCCCATCTCAAATGGAATTGACGACTTGGGTGTTTCGCTTAACGAAGATTGCCTGCAGCTGAACATCGCCAAGCCGGCAGGTGCATCAGAAGGCCTACCCGTCCTGGTGTGGATCCACGGCGGCAGCTACCAGAACGTAAGTCTGGGACCAGAATTTTGACCATGGATGGGTGCTTGAATACTGACTTGGATCAAGGGATATTCCGCGTTGCCACAGTATAACATGTCCTATCTGGTCAACGAGTCGGTCGCCATGGGGAAGCCTATCATCGGAGTCTCGATCAATTACCGCCTGGCATACTTCGGTTTCCTGGCCTCAAATGAGATTCAGGTACGTTCGGAACGAAACCTTGAGCAACGCAACTGCTAATCTCGGATCAGAACTCTGGCAACGCCAACCTCGGACTGCGAGACCAACAACTCGCCTTCCAGTGGATACAAGAGAACGTCGAGGCATTTGGGGGTGATCCTACGAAAGTCACCATCTGGGGCGAATCCGCAGGCGCCATGTCCGTCGGCGCGCATCTCTTCTCGAATGGCGGCGATAACCAGGGACTCTACCGAGCTGCAATCTTGGAATCTGGAGGAGCGACCGTGGACGCATACAACGGCACAGACTATTACCAGCCCTTCTACGATGACATTGTCGCCAACCTGAGTTGCTCCGACGCCTACGACACTTTAGACTGCCTTCGGTCTGTGCCTTACGAGGATCTGTATGCCAAGTTGAGCGATATTGGCAATACCGTTTACCGTTTCGACTACATGCCCATTATCGACGGTGACCTTTTGCGCGAGTGGCCGCATTCAGCAATGCTCAGTGGTCGGACCGCCAACGTGCCCATCATCACTGGCCATGTCACTGACGAGGGTTCCGCGTTCTGCCCTACGGACCTGAACACTACCGCCCAGATCCACGAGTATCTTCTGTACGATGGACAGTACAAGCTGAAGAACGCCACTGTGAATCGCCTCCTCGAATTGTATCCTGACGTTGCCTCCCTCGGCTCCCCATTCAACGACGTCAACGTGACGACCTACCCTGGGTTTGGCCGCCAGTTCAAACGCATAGCAGCCATGCTGGGTGACTACCTCCTCATAGCGCCCCATCGCTTCAACGCAGAGACGTCCATAGCGCAGGGCCGAGACGTGTGGGCGTACAGGTTTAACATCCAACTCTCAACGTACCCTGCAGCGTATGGAATTCCGCATGGGAGTGACATCCCTTTCGTTTTCGGGATTCCCAGTGGCGAGTATTCGGACGAGATGAATACGACGAGCCGGCTCATGACAAGGAGCTGGGTTGCGTTCACACACGACCTGGATCCCAATGGAGTAGATTTGGTGGGGGCTCCCAGTTGGCCAAGGTATAACGAAGGCCCGAAGAACTTGCTCTTTGGGGAGACTGTCGAGGTGGAAGATGCGGTATATCGGGAGGAGGGTATCAGGTTCATCAACGAGCACTTGCTGGAATTCGTAGCTTGATCGCCGAGGCCCAGGCCGTCTACTCGAATTGAATGATAGTAATGCATGCAATGACTTGGAAGAGTAAGCGTTGTTTGTTGAATGTAGCCCGGTACATGCTCATGTCAGCATGATCTTCCACTCCAGATCCTTCATCACTTCCCTCCAATCCACAGGCCCCAGGCCTCCATCCCCTTCGTCGTCAACCAGTCTGTCTACACGCCTCCAGACTTCCATGACAGACTCCTTGGCGGCGCTGATGTTTCCAATACCTCTCTTGCCCGCCCTCGCGAACCAGATCAGCGCTCGATGCCTTAGCGGCACCTCAACAGCCTCACACGCCGCAGTGAACGCCGGCCATAATGTATTTGCTGATCTGACACTGGGACCCCGGGTAAGCGAGTCTATGTTTTCAAGACGATCGAGTACCTTGTTAACGCAGTTCTGTGCCGTCTTGAGGCGAGAGGCGTTTAGTTTGAAAGGAGACGGCTGTACAGATCGATGCAGAAAGAGAATGACGGCATAATGAAACGCCCACTGGTGATTCTCCAGTAGCTCATCGGAGATGACGCTAGGTAGTGTCGCTGCTGGCTTCCTTGCTTCTGGCGTTCCTGGTGTTTCAAAAGAACAATTGAGTGCACCTGTATCGTGTCCAGCAACGCGCTTGAATGCGGTGGGGTTGGCCTCTGTTTCGTATAATTGCGTTTCCAGCGCATCTACAGCGGAACGGAGATCCTCGGGCCAGCTTGAAGGGCCATCGTATTCGGAGCAGACGCGCGCAAGTCGGATGATCCTGTTCAAGGCGGATATCGTACCCAGTCCAATACCAAACGATATGTCGAGTATGTAGTGCTGGGTATACGGAAATTCCTGCGGTCGTAAAGACATCATGTTGCTCCGCGACTCTGCCAATGGCTGCGAGTGGTTCTGCAGTGCATCTTCGCATGGATCAACATGGTCATCGAACGAAGCGTCGCTGTCAACCCTGTCGGCGTCTTCCCAGAAACTCGGTTTCATGGTGCTGGCAACCATGTCGTAACATCGGAAAATCTGGAGCAGGATGCTGGAATGTAAATGAGATTTCCAAAAGGGGTCACCGCCGGTTCTTTGCAATATCAACTTGGCCAGTTCTAGATCGGCATGGCAATCACTACGGTCCCCGCTGAAGACGCCGACCGTGATCAAGGTCATTGCTGCAGCAAGAAGCGAGCACTTCTCCGCCGTGTCCAAGTCATGTATGCTGTGTGTTGTGATCTCGTTGAGAAGCCGTGAAGCTTCCAATTTATGTGATTCGGCGCGCACGCGGTCTCTTGCGCTTGTTGCTGTATTACTCTGCATCTTGTGATAAGCAGACACTGAAAGCAAAGCGTGGCGAAGAGCAAGCTGGGTCTTTGTAGGAGGAGACGTCAGTGCTAGAGGCAGGTAAAGTTGGAGCCAAGGGTTTCTAGAGACGTCGACTGTTGGCATCATGATATGACACACAACATCCCGATAATGGTCAATCAGATCAGTGTCGCTTTCTGGAGCATTTGGTGTCATCAAAGGTGTAGGAGGCTCATCACCCCCTTGTTGTTGAACGAGTGCACCAGCTTGTGAAGTGGCATCCAAACTTTGCAACGGACTCTCTACAGAGGGGCGATCCGGCTGGAGTAGATCCTCCGCAAAAAAGGTATCTGAGCTGAACATGGACCTAGGCGTGGCTCTTTGAGGGTCTTGCTCTTCAGCATAGGCGTCTGCGGCACCGGCGCGCCTGGCCCGCTTGCGAGGCTGCTGCGTGGATGCATCTTCAACAGATGCGTTGTTGCTATCATGATCGAGATAGCCTCGACAAGAATGATATCTCGAACGCTCACAGTTTCTGCACACGGGACGCCGCTCGTCGCACTGCTACAACGTCAATAGGGAGCAAGCTATAATTGGGCAAGATTGACTCACTTTGATCTTTCGCTGCTTGCAGGTGAAACAACCCTGCCTAGTTAGCTACTTCCAAAATGGCTTCTAGAATATGCAGGACATACTATGTATGTTTTACCCCTCTTCTTCCTAGGATGAACACCACCAGGTTGTTGTATTGCCTGGGCAGGAGCCAAACCCAGATCCAAGCCCGGAAAGAAATGAAGATCGTTCCATGCTGCAGGGAATTCTGAAAGCAGAGATTCGGACAAGAGACCGACGTCGTAATCGTAGGGCCCTGGTTGTAAGGGGTTCATGTCATGGTTGGTACCGGGGCGGCCGAGGAGGTCATCGAATTCAGCTCCCAAAGACTCCCCATCCTGACCTAGAAAACTGCCGTCACGGCTCATGCTTGATTACGAAGCTAGAGCAGGGGTATCTTGTCGCCTAAGGGACTTTCTCTTTATCCCAGGAACCTGGTGTCGCACGTTGTCTCCGCATCGACAGTGGAGCTCCCACCGCTCTGCGATGGCAGTGACGAGCATGGAGATTATGTCAGGTGACCTGAACTACGGAACTAAAAGTCAGAGCGTCCAGGCAATCGTTCGATTCATGGTCACGTAGCTGTTGTACGTTATCTGCAAGGCCTGGGGTTGGTGTTCGCTCGCGCCGAAAGTTCGGAGCGAAGACTGGCGAACTTGGCGCTTGACCTGAGAGCTACTCTGCCGATATCGATAAGCCACATCACGTGCTCAGCGAGGCCCGCGGGCCCGAGAAAGAGCCCCCGAGCCAATCAACGCAATCGTACCCCGTTAAATATTATGACTACCCCTCTACAGGATGTTATAGATTGATTTTTATCAGTATCATCGCCGTGTCATTGTTTGGGTATCTGCCATGTCGGATTCTTCCGTTTTCCAGCGTTCATTCGGCCGCTCCTATCCAGTAGCGGTGTCTGGAGCCGGCGTCTACATACATACTACCTCGGGACAGAAGGTACTCGACGGCAGCAGCGGTGCAGCAGTATCAAGTCTTGGTCATGGACACCCTGCTCCAATACAAGCCATCGTGGAGCAGGCACAGTCAATGGCATTCGCGCATACTTCCTTCTTCACAAACTATCCCACCGAGAAACTGGCTTCTTTACTCCTGCAACAGAGCAACGGAGCGTTCGCGAAAGCGCTGTTTCTCAGCTCGGGTAGGTTTCTGCGTAATCGAGCTGCACTGGCCAGATATCTGATAAAACACAGGCTCTGAAGCATTCGAATCATCGGTGAAGCTAGCGAGACAATATCACATTTGTAACAATCAGCCGCGGCGAATCAACTTCATCAGTCGAAAATACTCGTACCATGGCAATACCCTGGGTGCTTTATCAGCTGGGTACAATCCTCCCAGACGCCAGAACTTCGAGCCAATCTTGTCACCAGTATTCCATCATGTATCCCCGTGTTTCTACTCTCGCGATGCACGAGATGGGGAGACAGAGGATGCGTATGTCTCTTGTCTGATACAAGAGTTTGAAGAAGCATTCTCCCGACTCGATCCAACAACTGTAGCCGCCGTGGTCTTGGAACCAGTGTCTGGTGCCACATTGGGCTCGGCACCGGCAGCGAAAGGCTATCTACCGCGGTTGAGGTCGATCTGCGACAAGCATGGAGCGCTTTTGATATACGACGAAGTCATGTGTGGGATGGGCAGGGTTGGGACTTTCCACGCATGGCAGGCTCTAGGAAATGTTGCCCCAGACATCCAGGCTATCGGTAAAGGCTTGGGGGCTGGTTACCAACCTATATCTGGAGTGTTGCTGGCGAGGAATGTATACAAGACATTGCAAGATGCCGCGGGTGATCATCCCTTCATCAGCGGACACACGTATCAGGGTCATGCTATTGCGTCCGCAGCAGCCCTTGCAGTGCAACAGACGATTATCGACGACGAACTGATACCCAATGTACGACGCATGGGAGAACTTCTGTCGAAACAACTGCAGGAACTGACTCCCCGTCTTAAGGAAGTTCGAGGACTGGGGCTTTTCCGGACAGTGGATTTCTTGACTTCACCTGACCACCGCATTGCCTCGAAAGTTGCAGCAACGTGCCTGGAGCAAGGTGCTGCAGTGTATCTGTGCTCGGCCGCGGTGGATGCGGTAATGTTCGCCCCACCCTTCATCATCAACGAGACTGAGGTACATGAGCTCGTCCAAATTTTCGTTACCTCCGTTAAGCAGGTGTTGGAAGAAGCAGAATTGGGAGCTTCTAGAGCGAATTTGTAGAGCGTATGAGCTTCATTACTTGGAATTCAATTCTTCTCGAAAATTGGCAAGACAGAAGTGAGGCCACTCTGGAGTACATTCAGCACTTGGCCTAGTTTTACAGTATGATCCTATTCTGTGTGAGTGCTGTTAGCGAAATAAGTGTCAGGTACGGAAAGAGACTGAAAAAGTCCTGATCGCGATTGGTCTGGTTTCTCGCCGATTGTCATCATTGTGGCCGAAAAATAATGTCAAAGCTCTTGAGTAGACCTGCTCGGCTGGTGATGACGAAGCGGAGGGCTGTTGGAAAGTTCTATCTTGTTAGCCTGGTGGCTGGCACGCGGAAGTCTGTGACCGAGATCTTGGGTTGCTTGAGACAATGTTCCAGTCATCTTGAAGTAAACAACGTGTTCACAGCTTGAGCAGAAGAACAAAAGTCTTTCTTGAAACTACTATCATTTCGAATCAATGTGAAAGAAAATTAACCGGTGGCATCGAGCGCTTGAAATTTTCTCCGCAATTCATGAGCCTGGTAGATCATCTTCGAGCACTTCCTGAAGATGCGCAGCTACCACCCTTTCCCATAGTGGTTTGTTTTTGTACTTTGCCACATCGGGCGAGTAACTCTCCACACTGGTCCTCAGCGCCTCCGCTACCTCCCGATCCATAGTAACCTTAGTGATTGGCGTGACGTACGTCCTTATCGAGAAGAGCAAAGACCTCGAGTTCGGCAGCCGCTGCAACGCCTGTCTTTCCACACGCAGATGCAGGTCCTCAAGTGCCGGATCTTTTCCTACTTGGTCTGCAGTGAGATTGTGATGAGAGTGGGGATGGAAAAGTTCGTTGGAATCGTCGATTGCGAAGTTGAATCGTTGAATTGATCCGTCGACACGCATGTTCTGGAAGAAGCGGTCCATGGATTTGGCTAACTTCGATTCGTATTGGGGTACCTTACCGGCATGGATTTGCCAGAGACTGTGGCCGATACGCTCTTTTATTTTCCAACCAGCTGCTAGCTTTAGTTCGAGCATAGATCATTCTGGTTAGGATGAGTGTAGAAACATACCAGGAAAGCAGACAACCCCAGCTTTCAAACTTGATCGCCCTTCATCGTCCGTGTGCATAATAAAAAAGTCCTCGGTCGCAAGAAGAGACATAACTTGCATAGGGTGATATTTCTCCCATGTCGACGCGCCTCTTGCGGTGTCCCAAGTGTCACCAGTAACCAGGTTTTGGATCGTGGTTCCGTCAATCTTCTTGAACATTGTAGGATATCGTTTCGGGAGTACGTTAATCAGCAATTCAAGTGCCTCGAAAGCCGCGTCTTCCACTCCATCCTGAATTTGCATTACGTCCTCTCTATGGTTCTCAAACAGATCCTTTTTTAGTCGATATCTTTCCATGTATGTCTTGTCGATTTCGATCCAGTCCTCGACATCCATTCGTTTTAACCCTAGAGACTCTATGAGCGGGGTGTCTTGAGGGGGCCTTGCCTAGTGAAGTATACTCACCCATTGTGATGTGATATGGGCCGTTGTACCATGGCCGGTATGGGATCTCCTCCTGTTGTGTCCAGTCAAAACTGGGACTTCTAGGCTTAATATGTGAGATATCGAGAAAATACGGCTCAGCTATGTATATTGTTAGTTGAATACCCAGTTAGAGTTGGATAGAGAATTACCTTTCTTTCCGGGACTTGGTGGCGCATATGTGGTCGATTGCGATGGACGTCCCGACACATGACTCTTGCGACGCAACACGACCGCAATCGCGGCGACGACTGCGAAGAGAATGAGCAGAGCAAGAGCCATGGTCTATCGCTGGCTCTGATATGGGTGTGACGGTTTACACTGAGCTATGTATTTGGCTTCGTGACCAATTTGGACCAGAGAGTCTTCCAAACAATAGGTGCGAATGCAAACAACTGCTTCTAACCTACAGTAGCAATGCTGGACTTAGCATTCATTGCCATGTAACGATGCAGAAGGAGGCGATGCTCGGGAGCTGAACTCCGCGGCCCGATGCACTTCGGGAAAGTTCGCAGCGAACACGTAAGATGTGTTTCCGCCGAGTCCTCGCTCCGCAGGACGACAAACCCATCACCCTATCCAGGTTATGATTGGCACACTATCTGTTAGATGGAAGCAGCGAGGCAAATTCCCACTGCCTGCCGGGGAGGGCATGGCTACAGCTAGCCGAATGAGACTTGCCTAACATGTCAGCTGGCTTCGTATGTAAGCCTAGCACACGAGCAACGTTATCTTTGGCTCGCTGACTAGAGCGGGCTCGGGTGAGCGGTACCCCAGATTCTTCGCCGAAAAGATAACCTCGCTTCGGCTAGACTTGTGACCCCATGATAGACCAGCGCGATGATGGCTAGGGCCTGGCCTCCCTATGACTCGAGTCAGTAACTAGTGATTGAGAATGAGATGTGGTTATATAGTCCGGAATTCCGCAACCTTGCTTCCAACCATACAGAGTACCTTATTCTTCTCTGGAAAAGGATTCTCTTCATCGAAACTCCAGTCAAGTCTAATCTGGTGCATCGCAACTTTGTCAGATATGCAAGAACTCAAGGGCGAAGGCGGTGTCGCGGCAGAAGTGCCTGTCGAAAGTGTCTCATCATCCGTGGGAGAGACTACACAAGTCCGATATGGGCACGACGGACTCAAACGAAAGTTGACCTCGCGACACATCCAGGTATGTCCCTGTATACGGCTGTATCCTCAAGATTCATAATAACATTTCTCTAGATGATAGCAATTGGCTCCAACATCGGGACGGGTCTGTTCATCGGGACTGGGTCCGCGCTAAAGGCAGGAGGGCCGGCGGCCGTCGTCATTGCCTTCCTTACCATCACCTTCGCTTTATACTTCATGATGTCGTCACTTACCGAAATGGGAATTCACTACCCTGTTACTGGCTCCTTTGTTTCCTACGCAACCCGCTTCGTCGATCCGGTAAGCCCTCACTTCGTGCAATCGTTGAGGCGTTCCATATATAACTGACGCCCCCTAGGCACTTGGGTTCGCTCTTGGCTGGCAGTACTGGGGTTGTTGGATCGCCGTTTTCGCGGTCGAAGCAACTGCTTTCAGTGTCATCCTGTCGTACTGGGGCGATCAAATCCCCATCGCCGGTGCTATCACATTGTTCTGTGGCATTACCTGCGTCATCAACTTTCTTCCAGTGCGTGTCTTCGGTGAGGCCGAGTTCTATACCTCGAGTGTGAAGATTGTCTCTGTGGTCGGGTTCATCCTAGTCGGATTCGTCCTCATCGGAGGTGGTGGACCCACAGGACAGAAATACGATGGCAGTTACTGGAAAGACCCGGGAGCGTTTGCCCAAGGATTCCACGGCATGGCCTCGGTGTTCGTCACCGCTGCCTTTGCCTGCGGTGGCACTGAGATTGTTGGAATCATCGCAGGAGAAAGCGCGAGCCCACGGCACAACTTCCCAAGAGCGACAAGGACCATCTGGGCGCGAATCTTTGTGAGTATGATGCTTTGGTGACATTTCGCAACCTTCAAGCTAATACTTCCATAGGTTTTCTATGTCGTCACGGTCATCATCATCACAATCCTTGTCCCGTATACAGACCCCAACCTCCTTGGCGGCACTGATGTTAATGCCTCGCCATTTGTCATCGCTGTGAAGCGGGCCAGTATCCGTGTACTCCCACACATACTGAACGCCATCATTCTGATATGCGTCATGTCCGTTGGCACAACGTCGCTCTACGCCTCAGCGCGAATGCTCATGTATCTTTCAACCCAGAGCATGGCACCTCGCTTCTTCGGAAAGGTCGATCGTCAAGGCCGACCTGTCCCAGCATTGATTCTTACATCTGTCGTTGGAATCGGACTCAGCTACCTCAACGTATCGAACACCGGCGCACAGGTGTTTGGGTGGTTCTCGAGCTTGTCCGGGACGGCGTTCTTCATCTTCTGGCTGACAATCTTCACGTGCAACTGGCGATGGCGAAAGGCCCAGAAAGCGCAGGGCATTGACGTTCTAACCGGGGAAGCTTTCTCCTACGTCCAGTGGGGCTACCCGTACACTCCCATCATCGGCTTCATTCTCGTTCTCTTCATGCTCATATGTAACGGTTATACCGCCATCTGGCCGCTCTCCGGTTCACCAAACGCGACCCATTTCTTCGCAAACTACCTCGGTGTTCCCGTATTCATCTTCATGTGGGCTGCTTGGAAGGGATGGAACAGGACCTGGTGGTTGTGCATCAAGGCAGAAGATGTGGACTTGCAGTTCGAGCGACGGATGTTGAGGGACCATCCTGAGGAAGTACAGATCTTGGAGGCGTACGCTACCAAAACCCAAATGGGCCGAATCCTATCGTATGTTGCGATCTAGATAGGGTAATAAGTTCTTAACAAGTAAATTATAACACTCTACTATAATTCTAAGATACCTATATTATAATAAAGATAGCTCTCTTTAAGTACTAGATAATATTATATATACTATTATAACCCTCTATAACTTATACTAAAGCTATTAAAAAAACCCTCTATAGTATTATATATAAGAAAGATATATAAGTATCTTTAACTAAGTAAACGATAGGTATAAGATTATAAGGCTTAAAGAAGGTATATCGATATAGAATAATAATATATAGGGCTAGATTAGATTAGTAGTTATATAATCTATTAGATCTACTACTTAGTAGATTATAATAGATAGAATAGATTATATAATCTATTAGATCTAT
>MU004593.1:0-26656 GCA_010405375.1 Lophiostoma macrostomum CBS 122681
GAGGTGCAGGGTGGAGGTTGCGAAGGCCCTGGGGGGTGGGGGGTTAGATGGGGGTTTGTTGAGTGAGGGATGGGATGGGGATGGTGGCGTGTATATGAGGGTTTGGATTACAGGTGCGAAAAATGGAGGAAGAGGAAGAAGAAGAAGAAGAAGAAGAAGAAGAAGAAGAAGAAGAAGAAGAAGAAGAAGAAGAAGAAGAAGAAGAAGAAGAAGAAGAAGAAGAAGAAGAAGAGAGAATACAATGAATAGGAATGACGGACTTGATACAAAGGAAAAACACAGACATACCAAAACCCCTCCACGACCTCCTCATCTCGATACGGGTTCTGCGGGCCGTAGAACGCTTCTGTAGTCGCCACCACAATCTCCCGCTCAACCCACTTGCTCAGATCAATAGGCTTTCCATCCTCTCCCTCCCGCACAAGCTCGTTCACTCCCCGCATCATCTGCTCCCCAGCCACCTCGAGCAACCGATGCATATCCCCCTGCGCGCTCATGACGCTCTGCGTCTTTCTCAGGACTTCTATCACGGGACTCTTTTCCTCTACCTTTCCCCCTATCTCTCCCTCCTCTTCACCCACCTCCTTCCCTTCCCCTTTCCCTTCCTCCATCCCCTTCTTACCCCCTCCCACAATCTCCCCCTCCTCTTTCCTTACACTCGCATTCTCAGCGCCCGGCAAAATACCCCTAAGACTCTCCGCCGCACCCGCAGACGACAGCCCGCCTAGTTTCGCAGTGAAGAGAGCCTCGAAGTACCAAAAGGAGAGGGCGCGGGGTTGCTTTTGCAGCGAGTAGATGAGCGCGGGGGAGGTTGTTGTGTAGATTTTGGTGCCGAGGATGGAGATGCAGGGTAAGGGGTCTTTGGAGCGTTGGCTAATTGGTGGGGAGAGTTAGATGTGGTGTTGGTCCGAGCGAAAAAGGAGGAAGTCTTGTGCTTGTGAGAGGGTTCATGGGAATGTTGTCGAGAGTATTCAAGTCGGTAAGGGGAAAGAGAGGTATATGTGTATACGTGTATGCTCCCAAACCGCGATGACTCGATAACGAGGTCGTTCCGAGTCGTCCACCCCAAAGTGATGCAATGGGATGAATAGACTCAGAAATGCGCATCGGAAGTATGCTCACCATATCTTAGTATAGTACTTATTCCGCCACACCAGCAGCCCCAGCAGATGCCCTACAACCGGCACGCGGATGATCGGAGCGACAGGGCGCAATGTGCGGGCTTCGTGATTCCTGCCTACCCAGGGCCGGTACGGGTTTCCGAAGCAGTACGCCCAGAGAAAGCCGATAATAAAACAGGCGCAGAAGATAGGGATCCAGACGCTCATGCTTATGCATGTGTCTATGCAGTCTGGACGTGAGCATGCGGCCATGTTGAGACCGGCTGAGCTTTTGTGCTGGGCTAGATAGCTAGACAGCTAGAGAGTTTTTGAGAGGCTTGCTGGTGTGGGTTTTGAGCGTTCGGATGTTGTGGCCGGGACTGGAGCTGGCAAGTGCGAGGAGTGGAGCTTGTAAGATCTTCGGAGTGGATAAAGTGGAGCTGAAGCTGGGGAATGGGAATTTGAGGCGTGGGTGTAAATGGTATTAATACCAACACACGATTAGTGCGGCATGTGTTGTTGAAGGTACCGGGCGCGGGCTATATATTGCTGCTTCGCCGCAGTGTCAGCAAGCTCCGCTGCGTTGCGACTCCCCTCGGGAGATCTACGCGTTATGTAGTTACACCATTAGCTTTCAATGATAGCGTATAAGTAACATCGACTAGCATAAAAACGAGATTTTACAGCTTGTTCGGGTTGGTACATTTTTGAAGCGGGGGCCATTTTGGCGGGGTACAAGGTACAAGATCTGGTGTTGGTGGCAGGTCACGTACGATACGGAGTACGAGTACGCAAGATCTGAAGAGGTAACGAAGCGCGCAAAGAAGCTGGATCTGTGTACGGGTTAGTTCTAGAATAGCATCTTGCGTAGAGCTCATGACTCGAATGGCCAGTTTTAACTGATCGTTCATTTCGATTGCTCTGATCAAAGCTACGAGGAACGTGTAGGCAGCCATCAATGAAAGTCGACCGAGTGTTTCATCATTGGACACCGACGCTATCTCGAAGTCAGTATACGTGATGCGGCATTAGTTTGAGATGAGAGGGGCACCTGGACGATCATAATTATCGATGAGAGCCGTATTGGTACGGTCCATACAGTAAGTCTACGAGATACTTAGGATCCAGGAGTTGTACAAGACGAATGACGATATCCGTTTGGCTGATGAAGCTTCGTGACCAGTGCACTATCCGCCATGGAGTACGGCCAACGTGGTACACCGCCCATTGCGCGATCACCACCGAACAATCTGCTCCATCAATCGTCCAGTGTCAAGTCCCGGGTATACGATGATCCGGGGCTTGGAACACCACGGAAAGGGTATCTCCCAAGATCTGGAAGACCCCTCGTACCCAACCCACCCGTCCGACTGAAATCAAACACATTCCTACCCTTCTCCTTCTCCGCTCTAGCTTTGACGCCATCTTCCGTCTTCCAGGCTTTCCTGCTGATGAGATACACGACTCCACCTTCCATCATCTCGAGCAAATCTTCGTCAAAGTATCGATAGTCGTCGGCTTTCCCGGTACGAAGGTGCTTTGAGCCACCGAGAACCAGGCTTTTGAGTGTGGGGCAGATAAGTTTGGCCTGAGGGAGAAAGTCCTCAAAGGCGGAGACAAGGTCTTCGCACTGCCCCTCCTCACCTAGGGTGAACCATCTAATGCTCAGGTCCGTAGGCGCAAATGTGAGATGCTCGAGACCTGGCGGAAAGAGCACCGACACATCTAGTAGCGGTGTGACATCACAATCCTTCTCTGTCAGCGGAAAGAAGTCCCTGAAGGTAATGTTCCCGCAAAGCTCCAGCGTCTTTAGCGAAGAGTATTCCGAGAGTTTGCACGGAGGGGAGAGGTCCCAGAAGGGGTTGGAGGTGTGCGCCACATTGATTCTGATGGATTCCAGAGAGTCCTTCTGCTGCAACAACGTCACCCACAGACTCTGATGTTCATCGGGTGCAGGAAGGGTGAGAAGGTTAGGAGGGAAGCCAAGCGGAACTCGAGAATCATATTCGTGTCGGATGTTGTATTCAAAAGTCTGCAGGGCGTCGAAGCGGTGAAAGAACGGAACAAGCCAATCTCGTTCGTACCAACCCGAGAGGACGAGATTGCGGACTGTGCAAGAGCGCACCGGAATGTTGCGCAGTAGACGCTTCGACGGCATTTCAGAAGGGGGGAACATGTAGGTATCTTCGCCACTTCGATCGCAGTGCAGCTCGAGTGTCAACAGCTTGGGAAGCTCCACAAGCCAGTAATTGGAGAACAGGAACTTGACTGCGTTGCATGTTGGAGTCGCTTTCATTCGGATGCTCAAAGTGTTGATCTGCGACAGTGCATCAAGACTCTGCTCATCAACGAGCTGTTGATTCGGTAGAGATCTTCGCTGAGGAGGACGTTGTCCAAGAACAGGCATCGAACCTGATTCGCGAGTAGAAGGAGCAAACAAAGTCCGGCCCATATCTCGCATTCGTCGACGTCCAGGCTCTCGATCCATCTGTACTTGAAGTATTTGTCGATATCCAAAGGCCGCACGTGTTTGATCGTTTGTGTGGAAAGTTCTTTGCGCTCTGCCACCTTCAAAGTGGTGAAGTGCAGCTGATCCTGCAACTCTTCCATAGTGACCCTTTGACCGTTTGGGTACTGGGCGACTGATGCTGACTGCGGAGATATCTTCAGAGACTGTATCTTGGCAGCAAGAGCGGGTTTGACGAGAAGCGTCCGTATCAAGAAGAAGACCTGACATCGCGGCCGCATCGTCAGGTCGCAATGTCGGACTAGGACTTCTTGACCAGCACGTCCGCAGGCCTTGTTCAGGGTGCAGAAGCCGAGTAGTTCGGCATAGCTTGCTTTTTCCGTAGGGTCTGGCGGGTGTGCATCTAGAGACAGGTATCCGGCAATACGGAGCACGAGTTCGTCAGGCAGTGTCTCGAACGGGCTATTGCGTCTAGGCATCATCCTCGATGGTGCCATGTTGAGGACAACGGGTAGGTCAAGGGTACGGGGTTGCGAAAAGATAGACCACGGGATGTTTACGAGTTTTCGGGGCAGACCTAGCAAGCCATAGTGAGCCTGCAGACGTGATTGCGCGGTGACTGTGCCCAAGCATTTCCGTGAAACCGGACCTCGGGAGCCCTGGAGCACGGGGAGGGTTCTTACTTGAGGAGTTGGGGAAAGATATGTGGGCCCCGCTTTGAACGCGTCTTCACTACTTGACGCATCCTCAACTCCTCCTTAGTGAATCAACAACATGGGCCTGTAGGCGTTTAATTCAACGTCATGTGACCTACGTTATAGACCTGCCGAGGTCCTAATCTTGGAAGGTCGGTAGCTACGAGGAGCTGGTATGAGAAACAACCATCTCCAAAAGACCCATGTAGACACTCTGCCACGTAGTCTCGAGGTCAGTATGCTGATATGGCTCACTGCAGGTGCCTACGTGCATGGATGAGCATGGATGTGCATGTAAGACTGTTCGGGGCGCCGTTCATAACAGCAATATCTTGAGAATGCGGCGAGCGCTGAGTCCCGGGCGATCAAGTCGCGTCTAAACCGACAGATGTGACGTGGAAGAGAGCTGGAGGCGTGGGTGGTTCGTTTGGGAGTGAGAGTCGCTCGCTTCGAAACTCCAAGCGGGTCCGTAATTTGGCGCCGCGACACCACCGTAGCACCTTCCCGCGACCGCCTGTGGCTTCCTACACTTCGACACTTCACCTTGCCGCGCGACCGTAAGTCGGCCCTCTACACAAAAAGTAAATGTACTAAACACCACCCGAGAGCGCACCATGTCGGGCTACTTCTCCAACCTCCTCACAAACACCACCTCGCGCTACAATAATCTGCGGCGGACACTACTCTCGGACGAGGCCGACGGCGACACAGAGGACGACTCGCACATTTCACGAGTTCTCCGCACGTACTACACTGAAAAGGGCCGTCCGTATCCCCCATGGCTGCCGCCAGACCCAAAGGCCCCGCAGTCGGCGCCCACGCAGTTTGTGTCTTCTTCTGGGCGGCAACAGAGTGGCCCTCAAATGGGACGAGGCGGTGGGGGTCTGAGTGATCTTTGGGATGGACCGCAACAGCCGCCGCCCCAGCAAGAGCCGCTTTCTCTGCGACGAGCACAGGGACGCGGTGGAGGAGGAGCAGCAGCAGCAGGCGCGCGGCCCCTCCCAGGGCGTCCTGGCATGGGCAATTCCTTCTCTCCCGAGCCACAAGCTCAAGGCCGGCCTCTGCCTAGCCAACGCGCTGGGAGCTATCAGAGCGCCTCCTCCTTCGGTGGTCGTCCCGACCAACCCTCACCTCCCCCAAGCTCTGGATCAGGTACATCGGCACAAGACAGACTCAAGGCGAGGCTGTGGGGGTCTGGGAGGTCGACGAGCCCATCACAAAGCGCAACGTCATCAAATACAACGAGTCCAGCGGCCACTCCAGCACCTAGCAACACCCGCAATCCATATGAGCGACCCGCGCCGCAAGGTGGAGGACGAGCCCCATATCCCGAGGATCGCAACAGTGGTTATTCGTCGGGAGGAGGAAGGCAGCAGAACTCGTATGGCATGTCTGCAAACTCGCCATGGGTGGGCAGTGATGATCCGTATGCAGACACAAGCAATTATGGAGGTAGTGGTGGGCAGCAGCAGCAGCCCCCACCTGGCAGAGGGGGAGGCCGCGTCGGCCTGCCGAGCGGGCCACGCATGCGATACTAGAACTTCAGCTTCAAGTTCTAATGGGTTTCAGCGATCCACAAGGGCGTGTATTTGGGCTTTGTGGCTGCGCTGCAGGTGCGCTGTAGAATGCGACATCACTGGCACCACGGCGCGAATGGAATGATGGAGTTGTGCTTTCCTGGCGCTCTGGAGACCCCGATGTTATTGAAGCACTTCATAGGAATGACCAACATGCAAGTAAACGCTTCGCGCATATGCTGCTAGTGATTTGCACCTGGGATCTGACCTGTAGGGGACGCGCAGCCCTCCCTACAGCCCCCGCCACAAAGGGACGTCATCCACCGCTAGGACCCGATGACTATCACAAGCTCTCCACACCTCGACCACGCCTTCTCCAGGCTCCTGCGCGATTGTTATTCGAACCTCGTCCTCTCGACCAGAAGCCGACTCGAGGCGACACTTGCGATAACCCTCCTAAGAACGACCTTTCTTACTCACATTCCTACAGCTCGCGCCACCCCACGACAACCCCGCCATGGCTTCCCCGACCTCCCCGCATAGTCCTCCATCGCCCTCGGCATCATTCTACGCTCTAAGCGATGACGAGGAGGGCGAATACAACACCATACGACACACGAGCAGCGGTCGCGGCGTGAAGCTTCTCTACACCAAGAGCAAGGTGCGCACGCTTCCTGACATCGCCTGGCGTAGTAGGCTGACAAGGTACCCATAGGTATACGTGCATCCAACACCCTCGGCAAGGGACAACATCCCCGGCTTTATTGCTCTGATACAGCAAAAATCTTCTTCTCCCTCAAGCGATGCGCGACCTACATCTTCGTCCTCCACCCGCGACATTCACGCCTCGTCGCTGCTCCTCGCCTGGGTCCCTGAATCGTCGCTCGGGGATGCCTACGATACCTATGTAAAGGTCGACCTTTCAGACACCTCCTCTCCCCCGAAACAATCGTACCTCGTACCGTCGCCACCTACGACAACCCATGGCAACTCTGTTGGCACCTATGCCTTCGCCGTTCCAGTGAGCGAGATATATTCGCTGCTTGTGCGGCCGCCGAGTATAGGATGGTGGTTTGGAAGTGTCGTCGTCAATACACGTGCTGGGGACAGTTTTCCGGCACTCTTTTTCCATGACAGCGAGTGCCAGTCGACCATCCTGCAGCGGAAGAAGCTGGCAAGAGAGAGCTTTGACCCCTTTGGCGATGGCGGTGGCATGTTCTGGGGCGGCGATGAGGTTCTAAGGTGGTTGAAGAGATATGTCACTGTTGAGCGATCCGGGGCGGACACGAGCATATATCTGATTGAGCCAACTGAGGAAGATAAGAAGTCCTTTGGCAAGGACGCACCGGCCTCTAAATCACCACGGACCAGCACAGACGGCGGAAAGCCAAGCGAGGCATCGCCGTCCGCTGCTGGTGCCAAAAGAGACGGTGGCATGGACCCGGTCACCAAAGCGCTGAAAGAGGCTAGGTGGAACTTTCTCGAGAAGCTCAGCCAGGTGACGACTTTCACTCGGAGAACAGCACAGGCTGTGGCGGAGAACCCGAAACTACCACCTCAGCTTCGGAGACTGATGCAGAATCCCGAAGTACAGACACTGCAAGATGAATTCGACAGCGCGAGAGTATACTTGGCGCGATGGGCGATGGGCATAGCGGAACAGAGCGAGCGAGAAAGAAACCAAAGGATATGGACGGCGAAGGATGTCCTAGCAATGGAGCAGAGCGATGTTGGAGAGTTCGAGATTCTGGATATGGAAGCAGACAAACTCTCGATGAGCGACCGACGGAAACCGGTGACCTTGAAAGAGTGGAAAGGGTTCTTCGACAGGACGGGTCGATTGCAGATCACACCCGAGGAAGTCAAAGACCGGATATTTCATGGTGGACTTGATCCCGATGACGGCGTACGCAAAGAAGCGTGGCTATTTCTACTCGGTGTCTATGAGTGGGACAGCTCGGAGGAAGAACGCCATGCAAACATGAACAGTCGCCGGGACGAGTACATCAGACTCAAGGGCTCTTGGTGGGAGAAGATGGTTGACGGACACGAAACTCTCGAAGCGAAAGAATACTGGCAGGACCAGAAGAACAGAATAGGTATGTCTCTCCACTCACCCAATTGCCGACTTGCGCTCTAGGCTGACTTGTGCCCATTGTATGGGGTGCGCGCAATAGAGAAGGATGTACATCGAACAGATCGAACCATTCCCATCTTCATGGGGGAAGACATACCGCATCCCGACCCAGGCTCTCCTTTCGCCGACGTCGGCACCAATGTCCACTTGGAGCAAATGAAAGACATGCTGCTAACATACAACGAATACAACAAAGAGCTTGGCTACGTACAAGGCATGAGCGACCTCTTAGCGCCCATCTATGCCGTCATGCAGGATGATGCAGTAGCTTTTTGGGGCTTCGTGGGATTTATGGATCGCATGGTACGTCTCTGGTCCCTTGCTCTAAGGTTGTCCCAAGCTAACGAACACTTTCAAGGAACGGAATTTCCTTCGTGACCAATCGGGCATGCGTAAACAGCTATTGACCCTGGATCACCTTGTGCAACTCATGGATCCAAAGCTCTACGTCCATCTCCAAAATGCAGACTCTACGAATTTCTTCTTCTTCTTCCGCATGCTGCTCGTCTGGTACAAGCGCGAGTTCGAATGGGCCGATATACTCCGACTTTGGGAATCCCTCTGGACCGACTACTTCAGCGCAAATTTCCACATTTTCATCGCGCTGGCGATTTTGGAGAAGCATAGAGATGTAATTATGACGCATCTGATGCACTTTGATGAGGTGCTCAAGTATGGTATGTATTTCTACTGGTCGTCACTAAATACGATTTCGATACTGATGTTTCAAATAGTCAACGATCTCTCCGGAACAATGGATCTCGAGTCGACGCTCGTCCGCGCCGAATCTCTATACCGCCGCTTCCAACGCACCGTCGAAACCATCGACAAGAAAGACAACTTCCCCGCCCCACCGCAGGCTCGGCAGCGCAAGAGTATAGCGGGGGCGCCTGCTGAGGCAGGCTCAGGCTCATCGACTTCGGCCCAAGCCCAGCCCGAAGCTTCGTCGTCGGGAACGGATAAGGGCAAACAGGCAGCTGCTGAGCCGAAACCGAAAGAGGAGAGGGTGATTAGTGCGCAGTTGAGGAGTCTGCTGAATAAGAAGGTGGAGAAGCTGGATAAGGGGGATGTTAAGGAGCATGGGGGTGGGAGTGGCAGTGGCAGTGGGTCGTAGGGTAGTGTAGGGTAGGGTGGAATCGATGAGTGGATACCCTTGGCTTTTGAAATTGTGTGGCGTTGAGTCGTTGGTGACTATTCTGGAATGGGTGTAGGCGTGCGGGGGGTTAAATTCGTATATAGGTATGGGTATGGGTTTAAGTTTGGGTTTGGGAGGAGTTGGGCTAACACTCCTCGTGCGCATTCTGTAGATTTTTTAGGTCGGACCAAATCGAAAGACTATTCACGCTACTTTGGTGTGGTGAATGAGAAACCATGGGTAGATTTGAAGTCGACCAAAGTCACTAAAGAGCGAAGACTCAACGCACAACTTCAATCTGAAGCTCTTATGGACAAAACTATACTCTCTCAATCCTAAAGCTTGCTCGCAAACACCACCTGACGACTACGACCATGACCCAACCAACCAAATTCAATGATATCCCAAACGAACTCATCATACAGATTGCCGGCTACCTGTACGATCCGGACTCGCCGATGGAAGAGAATCACTATCGCGCATCCTCGAGATACAACGATCTAAGACATTTTTCTGTCTCGTCCAATCATAATTGGAGGAGCATTGGCCAAGAAGTGCTCTTCACTCATTGCGACCTCACTGGCTGGCCCAGAGCGCAGCCGTTACTAATCACCCGGACGCTGCTGGAGAAGCCGGAGCTCGCGACTAAGGTGCAATCCATCAAGGCGACATTTCGCATGCAAGAGGGTTTTCAAGTGGTTGGCTCCCGAAGTCGCCTAGTGCCCATCGATTCCACAGCGGAATTCTTGCTCAAGACCCTGTATCGCGCATACGTGCATTGATCTCCGACCATATCCACAGGACAATCATCCATCAATCGACGAAAACAAAGTGCATGGAGGCCTTGAGCTTGAATCGCGGGTGCAGTCTTCTCGGGAATTCGCTTTGGGTGCTCTTATCCCTAACGAAAGGCCTCAAACATGTCACTTGTATCGGCGTCAACCAGCCGGACGAGGACCACGACCATCATGCGCTATGTCGATGGTTGTGCTTCTCTTGCATCTGGGGTTTAGCGACTCTCCCAGGAGACTCGGCTGTTGGAAAGTTGCAGTCCTTGGCAGTGAAGTACGACACGTTAGCTAAAGGTTCCGAGGGTTTCCATTTCATCTTGCGGCATTCGTGGCTGTTCAGGCTGTCACAGTCTGTTTCTCTCAGTTTCGGGTACCTTGCCACTCCTCCTGAAGGTTATTTCGATTCGGTGTCAAGAAAGTACCTCTTGCCATCCCAAGAGGAGAAGTTCTCTAGCGTTCGAGAGCTAGAAATGAGGGGGGAATCATCTGGTGGACTTATGAACGCCCTATTCACACGCTGCAAGTCTGTGAGAACGCTAGCGTACGCTCCTAATACCTGGTTCCGACACTCTACTGAACTTCTCGAGTTGAACCTGCCACTCATCTCCGGCGTCCTGCAGCATCTGAAGATTGAGATAAGATGTTCCGGACCGGTGCGTTGGCCAAGCAACCTGAACACATGTGCAAAGCTAAAGAGTCTCGCGATCATTGGTCAATGGAACTCCACGGGTGATCCGCCTTTGGAGACCTCGCTACCACCAAACATCGAATCCCTGCGCTTACAGTCCTATTGGCTTGACTCTTCAAGAACTTGTATAGCGTTGCAGGACTACGAGTCGGTGTATCAGAGTATCGAAGATTTCCTCTCCAACGCCAAAACATACTATCCGAGACTGAGGAATGTGGTCGTGGGTGGTAGGTTGCCGTGGGAATTCGGCGAGGAAGCCTTGAACAAGATGCAGGGCGGTGTTGTATACTTGATATCGAAGCGTGAGTGGAGTACAGTGAGCGGTCTTGATGAGAAGTTGGCGAGAGAGGAGGGCAAGGAAGTTTTCGCCCTGATGAAGTGAGGTGCGCCGGGGAATGCTGCGGACCAGGCCTATCTGAAGATCATATGGACGAAGCCACCATCAAGCAGGTAGTTGAGGTCTGGAAGTAGTTGGGGAAGCCCGCACAGGCCAGGAAGTGAATATGAATTGTATTTCGCTGGTGATTTGTGGATTGGCTCTGCCCTCGTGCAGTTTGAGAGACCATAGCTATAATAGAAGAACTTGAAACATGAAGTCATCCAACTGCAGAGCTCGTATATGGGAGATAATGTGCCAACTTAGCCTTGGAGTGTTAGGCATGTTATTTCATTGTCAATGACTTGATGTTTAAGTGCAGAGAACCGTGTCGGATCTTGAGAAATAGTAATGCCATGAAATGCAGTCTACTCCTGCCTTCGAATTTTGTCGTCTATAAAGAGTTCAGATAATGCTACAGAATCTGCTCGCTCCAAGTCAAAGTTGACCGATTCCTTGTTTGATACCAGCTCTGCGCATGTGACTGTGAAGCTGAAAAACAAACAGTTGTGCGACACTGACACGCGGTCACGTGGGAATGCGTTGGCAGGGTTACACTTGACGATACCGACACAAACCTTGGACCTCGCTTCTCACAGCTAAACTCTTGACTCGCCACGTTTTGCGCTGGTCCAGCGAGAAATGGATCCTCCCTTACCTCTCAATGTCTGCCACGACGTTGTCACTTCTTCAGTCATGCCGGAGGCTGTCGCACCGTTCGATCGTATGCCAGAGGAACTACTCGTGGGGATTGCCAGGTATTTACACGATCTTCGACCGACCGACAACATGACGACACTAGTTCAAGTATATTCTCGCCAGTCTTACAAAGATATACTCAGCTTTTGTCTTGTCAACCGGAAGTGCGGACGCGTTGGTCAGGAGGCCTTGTTCAGTCATTGCGACGTTTCCATTCGACCAGCACTGCAGCCATTCTATTTGTTTCGAACGCTCATTCAGAAACCGACGCATGCCACCAAAATTCGCTCAATGAAGTTACCGTTCGATAGCCATGACTACCAGTGCCGCATTCAAGCCTATGTCCGCGAACCAAGTCGCTATATCAAAGCCAAAGGACACGATGACGTAACCCACCTAGTTGATGGAATCATGTCGGAGATCTGTGGCATTATGGTACGGCTAATCAGGTCCATGAATATCGAACCAGCTTTGAGAATGAAATACATACTCAACGTCCGATCTGACCCACTGTGGTTTGCTCTTTGTCTTTTACCTTATCTGGCAGGAAGTCTACAACACCTAGTTTGCACCGATGTGCATCAGGGTATCAACTGCAGCCCTTGCAATCATGCTCGACTTCCTGAAGCGGCGCAGTTTTGGAGGCTTCCGGCTTTGTCCGTTTTCCAAACATTGAGGACCTTGAAGATTCGGATGAGATCCAT
The DNA here is from genome assembly GCA_010405375.1 of Lophiostoma macrostomum CBS 122681. Taxonomy (NCBI): domain Eukaryota; kingdom Fungi; phylum Ascomycota; class Dothideomycetes; order Pleosporales; family Lophiostomataceae; genus Lophiostoma; species Lophiostoma macrostomum. Next base: position 12,310 of record MU004593.1, read on the forward strand.
CAGTACGATCACCTGCTTCCAGGATATAGGCAACTTTGTCTGGCTCCTAGAACGTCAGGTATCAATCTCCGTAGACCTCGACGTTCTTGACAATCGATCTGGGTTAGCAGATTTCCGTTTGGCTGGGTACGGTACACTCTGCAAGCCAGAACATACAGGTCAGACCACAGCTCGTTTTGGCTTTGAGGCAGAGAAATTCGATTTCCAAAGATGGGACTGCTGCGCGATGTCTCAAGCGATTCTGATGCGCTGCAATTCCTTGCGGAGGTTGTCTTATTTCGATGCCATCCGATGAACCGGGTGAAGTCGCACGCCCGCAACTCGTCTAGGAGCTGATTCGCATGGTCCATGGGTCTCTTGAGCATCTTGAGCTCTATTACATGAATGTTACTCCCATGTGGCCGGAGAACCTTCACGAATGCCTGTCTTTGAAAACCCGGGAACTGGAGGGCAGCTTCTTTCCTGAAGTAGAAGCTGTCTATGAGGATGCCAGCACGGGGCTACTACCAATCGGAGATTTCTTCCCGCCAAATATCGAGTATCTGACCATGGACACGGACTGCATCGACTTCAAGTGGTATAAGAGAACAAGAAAGATATCTCGAATCGTTTTACCGCAGCGTGGAGGCCTATCTGCCCAACGTCATATCGTACCATGCAAACATTCGACACTTCGTCTTCGGCAATAGAGAAAGCAGACTTTGGGACTTCGATGGGGCAACCTTGACAGAAGTCGAAGGAGGTATTGTGCACCTGGTCAGTGGAAGTATCGAAGACGCAGAATCTGCAGGCGGCAAGGAAGTCTTCGACTTTCGGAAGGGCATCCAGGCTTCGCAATGATCTGAGTGATCATGAAAGATGCTGATGGACTGGAAAGAAAGCCTTCTTTCGCCTTCGCTTCGAAGTACAATAGCTCAACGTTATCAACATGGTAGATGTGAGATATAAGCCGCAGAGGTGGGATGAGTATCAACGGGCTTCAGTTGCAGAAGCATACGCATTGTGCATTTCGAAGTTGGTCGATATATTGATAGTCTTCTGGACATTCAGCTGGCGAGACAAGCAATGGAGAAAACTTCACAGTATGAAGGCTCAATCTTTATTCTACACCTTGATTCTTCTGCGACATGATGAAGTAATAACTTGACTAAACGCTGTTCACTGGTTTCCTAGTCTAGATACCGCCCCCAGACAGCTCTAAACCCTTCTCAAGATTCGCCCACCTAGCTACCCACCAGTCCCACATGTACGATTCCTTTGGCTTCCATGGCTGCTTGTCACCTCCTTTCGGCAGCTGATCTAACCCTTCAACGACATATGTACTGGTTAAGTCCAGCAACTCAGTCTTCTTTATGTCCCTCATCTCATCCTCGGACATCCTAGGCACAGCAATGGTGACCCCCCTTTTCCTCATCAAACTCAAAACTCTACAAAAGACTTTCGCTCCAATTTCAATGCCCACCGTCCACGATTGGTCTGAGTACCCGATCATGAGCCCAAGATTCGGGACATCTTTCAGCATAAGACTGCGCCAGAAGAACGTGCCACCAATCTTGAATTCCTCCCCGTCAATGCTAAGTTGGTAGTTTCCAGCGATCTCAAGACGCAGGCCCGTAGCCACGATAATGTCATCCACCTGTAGCGTCGTACCTGAGGCCAACTCAATCCCCGACCCCGAGACCCTCGCAATCGAATCCGTGAAAACATCCGCCTTCCCGCTCCTCAGCGCCTCAAAGAAATCACCATCAGGAGCAATACAAAGTCTCTGCTGCCACGGATTGTACTTTGGCAAAAAGTGTGGATCCACAGGTATCCGACTCGGCAGCTGTCTCGCCATATCCTGCTTCATAAGGCCAGCCCATTTGGATGGATTCTTCTTGCATGCCTTGAGGATGAAGTACGTTTGCAACAAACCCCAGAGTCGTGCTATCTGCGAGACGAGCCAGGCTGGGAGGTAGTGCTTCAGCGCTGCGCTGATCGGACTGATGGTAGGGAAGGGGATGATGTATGTCGGACTGCGCTGCAGCATCGTAACTTTTGCGGCTTTTTTGGCCAGCTCCGGAACGAGAGTCACGGCCGTGGCACCGCTGCCAATCACGGCGATGTGTTTGTTTGCGTAGTCGTAATCTTGCGGCCAGAATTGGGGGCGTATAACTCTACCGGCGAAGTTCTCGATTCCAGGGATGTGAATGTCAGCTGGATCGGCGTAGGAGTAGTATCCGGTGCATATGACTATCCAGCGTGTATAGAGTTGCTTTTGGCCGCCAGAGGTGTCTACGGTGAGATGCCAGTGTGCATTCTCGGAGCTCCAGTTCGCACGAACGAGTCTGTGCCCGTACATGATCTTTTGGTCGATGCCCGTCACTGCTGCTGACTCCCTCAAGTACTTCAGGATGTCTGCACCGCTTGCGATAGCGATGTCGGAAGTCCAGGGTCGCCATGCGAAATTGAACATGTGCATTGGCGAGTCACATCGGATGCCTGGATAGCGAAATAGGTCCCATGTTCCCCCTAGCGAAGCTCGAGACTCCAGAATGGCATATTTGTGGTTTGGGAAAGAGGATTGGATCCGATATGCGGTGTTGAGACCAGCTATGCCGGCTCCGATGATGATGGTGTCGAACAGCTCTGAACCTGAATCTGCCATGAGAGGCACCTAGATACGTGGGTGGAAATAATGGAAAGAACTGCAAGATCGACTCTAAAGACAGATATTGTCGACTGTGAGTGTGTTCTTATGAAGTATTTCCCGGATTGATGCGGAGATAGATTAGGTGCGGCACAGGGCGTTGGCGGCGCAGTTCAGCTCAGCCTCGAACCAATGTCAGTGGCTATCAATGCACTCCCAGACTGTGGTGCAATATACGACACAAGTTCCAGGACAGCCTCCCAGCGTGTCGGTAGGAGACGTGCGGAGCAGTCGTATCATTGCTCAATAAATGTTTCAAGTCGACTTCTAAGCGAGATAGCGACATAATCTATCGACTCAACATAGCACTTCAGTGTCAATCCTACCGTTCGCGGAACATCAGGGGAGATAGATTTGAAAATTTCCACTACCGTTACCTTATGGATGATGCAAGCAAGTCTTTCCTGTCTTGATTATACAACGAAAAGCACAGAGTGTAACTGAGTTCGAGCGAACTGCCAACGGATGCAGTCTGCTAATTTGAGAACGACCAATGTTTTAAGGGGGAACAGCATGCGAAGCACTGGATACGTAAACATGCAAGACAAATAACTTTTATTGTCAACATACCATCCTTTTGCTTTGCACCCACTAGCTCGGATGCAGTATGTATCACCGCCAGCTCACCAGGACAATGCATTGCGTGACGCGAGCCCTACTAGCTAAGGGCTTGAACGTCACCAACGACTAGCCAAGTTGAAGTGATTGGAGATCAGGCACAACATGCCGTATTATAGTCACTCCAGGTGCCGCCTGTCGTTCATACGTGATTCTGTCTTTCCCGAGAACATTTATAAACCCACTTCTGCGCCCCTCAAAGCGGCTTTTGCACTCAAATTCGCCGACTTCTTTACCCAGGTCCAGTTGAAAGGGGTTCAATCTCGCTCCGATTTACACCATCTGTTAGTCAACATGAGACTACTAACTCTATTTGCTACGAGCCTCGCCCTCGCTGTGGCATGTCCTCCCCCTTTCAACGACCCCAATTTCTTCGGCATCAATGACACTGCTACGTACATACAAGAACAACACGACAATGGCACCTCTGGTTGGGCTGATAGTGTTTGGGATTGGAGGAACATACATCGGGAGTGGCCACGCCAGGAGGGCAAGGATGCGAAGACACTCATAGAGTACCGTTACTATGACCCGGCATACAAGAGTACATTCACGGACATCGTCAATGGTGCACTAAAGATGGTAAGCGTTGAGATGAACAACTCATTCGTTCTGGTCTACTGATTGAACTTTCACAGTGGTTCGACAAGATTGGTGTTGCGGGAGAGAAGTCAAAACACTCTCTGGATATCCAGGAGAAGAAGTATTCCAAGGGCGTACTGCCGTACTGCCGGGTACCCAAGAGCAAGGACGATCGCACTCCAATCTGGAACCCTGATGTCAAGGACGATACCTTGGTCATAAAGATGCAGGCCGGTAACACGAGGGCAGCTATGGCTACATTGGGATATCTCCATGAGAGTGCTGATCCTGAACCTGGTCGACATTTCATAGCCATCCAGCGTCTCTAATAGCCAGCACTGCTGCCAGCACTGTGCTGCCAGCAGCAGTACTCTTGGCAGTAAGTAACTGCGCGAGTTCGAATCAGTAACTGTTCGATCTTTTTTGCTGCAGTTACTAGCAATACTAGTAGTTACTATTTTAAATATTTAGTGTTTTAATCGCCCTCTATAGAGCGTTTCTATAAGGTCGTTAGCGCGATTAGAAGGCAGTTTTCTAGTGTAGTTATACAACGTTAGTAGGAGCAAACTAAGCAGAATTTTTACCTCGTTGTCGCTAGCTGCGCTGCTTCTGCTGTCCTCCATTGCTCCCCTTGTTATTCTACTGCCGTCGTTGCCTACAGGAAGATTCTTACACTGTTGCCTATAGTACATTGTTCCACTACCGTTAATATAAGCCTCGATAAGTTTCTTGCTGTAACTCTATAAACAACTCGAAGCTCGTAATTATCTTAGTTAGTTGTTACAGGCCCTAGTACTCTAAAGCTCCACTTTGCTGCTTCCCGTTGGTTTGGGAAACAGCGCTCCGATCTCAGCGATTCTACCACAGCTACTGAACTGGAGCTAAAGGAGACCTGCGTGACGCCGCCACGTGTTCGAGCTCGCTGTACGCAGCTTGCAAATTAGACGCATGAGTATCTGGATGGCCGTCGCAATAATAGTATCTAGTTCGAGATCGACTAGAGTAGAGTTTATAACGCTAGCGTCAAGCTTGTTAGTAATTGGCTTAGATACTAGGTAAAGCACGTTAGCGCTGCCTCTAGTAGTTGTAAAATCTCGGAGATCTAGAAATATAGAGCTGATCTACAATATACTAACGCTAAAGGCTAGAAGATTAAGTACTGGCTTTGCAAGCGTTGCTATCTATTAGGTAGTAATAATTCTACTTATAGAGTTAATGGAAATTCTTATATTGCCAGCTATATACTAAGAGCTTATTAGATTAACGTCGCTACTAGGGAATAGATACCTAAGGGGTAAATAAGAGCTGTTGATCTATAGGAAGTTGTTAAACAAGCTAGAAGTAATTCTCCTACTTCTTATACTAGGTAGGAGAAGGAAGCGTTATTAAGAGCTTTAGTAGACTAGGTTATCCTAACTAATTAGTCCTTTACTAACGCCTTGTCGGCTAAACTTTAGGGTCTCCTTGCATAGAATCGCACCTAGCTTCTCCACGCCCTGCCCACCTATAGCACTACTATTTCTTCCTATATCTACAATAGGATAGAGGAGTAGATTAAGGAGATTTAAATAGTACTAAACTCGGCGTAGAGCAAAATTGCGTTAAGCTTGGATATATAGACTTCTTTAAATAACTATTCTATTCTAGGTGTAGTATTGCATTTTTTTTAGTAAGTTTATAGCCCGTGTATAGGGCCTGTGCGCTCACCTAAAACTCTATTACTCTAACACTATCTAGATAAGGATCTCCATCTAAAGGACCTGCTTATTAGGTTTAAAAACCTTGTTAGCAACCATACTGGCGCTAATATTGGACTTGCTGTACTTGAAACTATTAATTGCTTTAATATCGCATTAAAATTTGGGTGCTTTGTGGGAGATAACGCGTCAAACAACGATAGTGCACTTATCCGCGCTCTATACTAACACAACAAGATTAATGTTATAATAGAACACCGCATCCGCTGTACAGGGTATATAATTAATATTGTTGTTAAGGCAGCAATATATAGAGATAGAATAACAGCTTAGGAAGAAGAGATAGCTAAGGCAGCTCCTTGTCAGCAGTTTAAGTTATTCCGCAAGCATGGGGTCATTGGACAACTGCACAATTTCGTAATTGCTGTCTGCAGCTCTTATAAGCACCGTAAGCTATTCGCTAATATCCAACGGGAATACACTAAAGAGGATATACTCAATCGCTTCGGCACCCTTGCTTTAGTTAAGGATAGCGGCGTTAGATAGAATAGCGTTTATCTTATGCTATTGCGTTGTGTAGAGCTTAAGTAGTCTATCTAGAACTTTACGCTCTGCTAGAAGGCAAGTGGCAGTTTAAAGCTGGACAAGAAGGATAGATACTCTCCTCTAGCCGACGCCCTTACCAAGGAGGACTAGCAGCAAGTAGATACCCTTATCTAGTTTCTGGAGCCCTTCTACTCTATAACTCTTAAAATTAAAGGCAACATCTCTAACAGTAGGTATAGAGCTCTATAGCAATAGATACCCAACTTGTAGTACCTTTAGAAAGTCCTCTACAATTAGTAGTATAAGCTTAATAGCGCTAACAAGTATTTTAAGTCTACTACTAAGTTTAGTATCTAAAAGCTTACTACTTATTTTAAGTAAGTTATTATAGAGCTAGAGGTTAGTACTCCTTATATTGCAACAGCCCTCTATCTGCGTTTCCGCCTCCTCTAGTTTAAGGACCACTAGGGGCACTTCCCCTTCTAGTACAAGAGAGCTAAGCGTTTCTTATAGGAGATCTATCGACGTTATAAGCAATAGCAGGAGGATAAGGAGATTATCCTTGGCGACAGCAAGCTACCTTATAAATTAGCTGGCAAATTTCACAACAACAACTATAAGGCCACGTTAGACATTAATTCTTACCTGCTTACAGGTGCCTTGTCACGCAAACGCGTTAGACTTGCTATAGAGTTAGATTAGTATCTAGATAAGGCTGCAACAGATATATTGGCTGCAAAGGGTGACCTAAACTCTACCCACGCCGCCCTACTATATAGAGACCCTATCGTGTAGTAGAAGCGAGTTAGGAAGCTCTAATTCCCCCTCCTCTACAAGATCGCTGTCGACTATTTAGCAATACCCGGCACTAGCTATAAGTATAAGCGCTGCTTCTTAAAGGTAAAGTAGACGATCTTATCTAATTGCAATCGCCTCAGTACCTCTATAATTAAATGCCTCTAGCTACAACATAATTGGATTAAACGCTATACTATCTAATCTAATCTAAACAACTAGGTAGACTTTATACGCCGTAGGGCGATTGCCCCGCACAGGCCATCTACTCTACTAGTAACTAGCAGTACAGCAGTAACTGCAGTTATCTAATAGTAGGACGGCGAAATCGAGCAGTAACTAGTGCTAACAGCAATGTCCTTGAGTTTGCAGCAGCCAGCTAGCCAGCCTCGACAGCAAGGTCAGTAACTGGTCGAGGGCAGGTGCTGCCAGCAGCAGTAACTGGCTATTAGACACGCTGTAGCCATCCCAGCATCGTACGGGTTCCATCCAATTCCTACATCTGTCATCCACACGGTGGCGCACGAGTTTGGACATGTTTTAGGCATGTACCATGAGCATCAGCGAGACGATCGTAAGTTCTGCGCATTTGAACATTACGCAAAAAATATGAGATACTGACATGTTCTTCTAGGTGACCACTACGTACGATATCAATGCGAAAAGCTCGAAGGATACGACCAAGCCAAAAAGGACGTAGAGGCTAAAGGGCAGCACACCATTGAGGAAGTCTGCGCCAGTGTATCTCTCGGCTACGAATACAACTTCCCTTCCGCACCTCAGTTCTCTACCCAGAGGTACTTCGACGATCTCGGCGGAATCTACGTCACCAAGGGCGGGGAATACGACTGGCATTCAATCATGCACTATACATCCGACGCCTTCCACAATGACCGATTGAGCCGCGACCCACCGAATGTCCCCTTGTTTCGCTGGGTGAATGGGGACCCCGACTTCCAACCTCCACCTGTCGACCACACGCCCACTGCAGATGAAGCCAAGCTCATCGGTTGGAACGAACAGGAGACCACAGACGACCTCTACTCTCACATCCAGACGCTTTATCCCTGGTAGATTAAGCGTCTTGGCTGTTGTTGGAAGACAACACTCCAGATGTCGGTCCTAAAGGTTATGAGTGTATCATTGTTGAAAGATGTCCTTCAGTAGTGTGCTCTCGAACGCAATCCGTTATACGGGATACGTGATACCCACGGATCTATATTGCGCAGTGTTACCAACCGGGCGCACTTTGCATGTAGTCTGCACTAGGTGGTACAGTAGCTGTACGTGATCTCGCTTCTGGGGAACGAATAGACAGATACATAAAAGCGAAAAGAATTAATTTACACAATGATAAAACCTTGGCTTCTTCGTGATGTCTAGTCTTTTTAAAAGAATTCACTCGATTACAGAAAGCATGGAACCCAGTGGAATCTAATCAGAATGCTCAGATTGAAAGGGAAACGACCGATCCGTGTTTGGATTCTTTCAGGAGTTCAAAGAAGATTGCGGTGTTGGTTGAATTTTGATCGTTAGTTGAAGATTTCTTTTGCAGCTACTGGGTACATGTAGTGTGTGATCATCAATGTTAATTCCTAATTGCGTACCAGGTTAAGGCTTTTTGCACAGATGCCTTGGAAACTTTCGACCAGTCTCCATCTACATACCGGCCTCATCAAGCTCTACTCTCTTCCTGAGCTCCTGTTTAACTCTGCCTCGCTTCCCTAAATGAACGTCTCGTGCTGCAACTGCAAGCTGGGAGAATTTTACTAACAGATCAGCTCCTGTAGAACCAAACCTACCTTCTGACTCAGTCAGTGATCTTACAACAACGAATACGAAAACGTACGCACGTATTCAGGCACCTCAACATGGGAAGGAGAAATTCCGATGCGGCTCTCAATGAAACATTTCGATCGCTCACTCGCACTGAGTCGAGATAATTTTCCACTGGACGTGATCAATTGATTGACCGGCCAAACCGAACAGCATAGCGAACAAGTCATTAAAATTCTAGACCACCATTACCAGAAGCACCAAAACCAAAATTCTTCAACTGGGTATGCCCTTCTCTAGACTCCAACATAAGTCCCATCATCATTACATCCCGTGCCCGCACCACCCACCTCATCCCGTCAACTGCATAAGACCCCCCTTCGCTTCACCAACCTGCGCCAAGTCGCGATACGGATACTGCTGTCTCTTGAACCCAACCTTGACTCTCGGAATCCTGAACATGTGATCTAGAATCGGCGTCTCCATTCGCAGCACCGTCTCGCGGTACATGGTCGCTGTGGTCCAGTCATACGAGCATCCGATCGCGCGCTGCATGCCACCCTCTGTGCCGGCGAGGATGAAGCAGACGGGTGGTCTGGCGGCGAGGAAGAGCGTTGCTGTCATGTTGCCTAGCGCGGTGTGGGTCAGCGATGTATAATGAGAGAGTGAAGAGATCTATATGTCTACTCAGGTGACGGGAAAGGAACAAAGACATACCAGTATCCACAAGGGTAAAAACGCGCTGATCGCCCGGCCTCGCATACTTCGCATTCTCCACCAGCGCCTTGACCGCAGGATCCGTCGTCGGATCATCCGGCACGCACTCGCCATGCTCATTCATATGGTGTCGAGACAGCGGACTCGCGTACGGCGTCCACTTCATTCTATGCAATCTAGCGCCGAAGATCTGCCGTTCAATCGTGTCGATATCCATATACCCCTCGAACCCAAAGAACCAGCCTTGGGTGCCCCAGAACTTGCCCAGATACATGAGGCGTAGCAGCCAAGGGCTCAGCGCAATCATGACGAGCGAGTAGATGAATAGCGGGATACCCACCGCTGGGTATACGGCCATGAGCGGGATTGAGGACCAGAAGGCGTAGCCGCTGAGATGCACCGCGCCCTGTGCAAACAGTCGTTTCCAGCTGAGAAGCTTGCTATACGCGACGGGTGCAAAAGACTTCCAGCGGACATTGGCGGCGTGACATCCATCAAGGATGATGGTGTCATCATGGCCAATGCCGGATATGCTGCGGTCCTGCGGCAGAATGTCCCAGAGTTTGGCGCCGTAGGCGTCGTCCATGGAGTGCCAAGGCTGGTCTGGCGAGCGTGGCATCACGCAGATGAGACGCTCGAGGAGCTGGTCACTGCCGTTGGCGAGCGAGAGGCTGTTTGATTTAGACACATGCTATGCATGCTTTCGACACCATAGTGTGACTTACCGAGCAAAGGCCTGGAAAGCAGTATCCGAAGGATCAATCCTTGGCCGGATACGGAGCAGCCCCATGAGTGCATAGCTGTGGTCACCAGGTAGGTACTGGGTGGTATCTCGTCGATGCAAGCATTCCAGTGCGAGTGTGACAAGCTCTAGCTGGCTCAGGATGAGGTTACCCTCATAGTGATCCACAAGCTATATTTGTTAGTATAAAACCACATGCGGGGTCGAGCAAGACACGAACCTGACGAGCGATATGTGCATCCATCTTCCAGACTTTTGCAGCGAATTGGTTCTTGGCGACTAGGGTAGGACGCATAAGATCACTGTTCCTTGTATACACTTTGATATCTTTGCCAGCAGGAGCAAGGAGCACCTCTGGGAAGGTCCAGATACGACGGCCCCATTGCTGGAGCATAAGATCCGTAGTAATAGTGCCTCCCAGATTCCTCATAGATGAGCCCACGGCAATGGCTAACGAGTGGGCACCGCGGATTACATCACATATGCGGTACACCTGTCTGCGTTAGTCGTGGAAGTATGGAGCAAAGATTGGCACGTACATCCTCTTGGAGGTCATCGGGTTCCATACAAGAGCATCCCACCCAATACGCAGGAACACCGGCATTTCGGGCCGCGGCGTCAGCAATCTGATGCAGTGCTCTCAGATCATCCTCTGTTTCGAACTGCTCCGCCGTGTAAGCAACGAAAACATACTCCAGATCTATCTCCGACTTGTACTGAGTGATCCATTCATCGACGTTCATCCGAAAGGCATAAGAGCCTTCTTCACGGAGGAACATGAGGGTTCGTGGACGGAGGATCCGTTCAGCGACTGGATTAGCTTCGTTCAGCCGTGTGCCTCCTGGAATGTTCATCTCCAGTGCATTGCGAGCGACCTTGGGATAGCCAATATATCGGTAGGCTAATGCAGGATAGTTGCCTCCCGGTTCGCCTTCGTTTGAGGTCGGCACCCCAATCTACGATGCAGTGTTAGGTTGATGTCAAGTTGAGGAGGAAGAGTTGCGTACCACAAAGCTTATGGCAAGCGCGGCGAAGAGCCATTTCACGCACAATAATGGCCAGTCTAGTCTTGTCAGTAACAAGTCAACCCAAGATCAGGAGATATCCACCTTCATTCGTCGGGCCGCCATTGCGGGCATAGTCAACATGATTTAATGGCCAGTCGGCCAGTCGGATATAGAGCGGTGCGACGTTGCGGACGAAAGTCCGTCTCCAGGTGCTGTTCGTGGTATTATCGTAGATCTCATCTACAGCTTGTACTACTAGTTTGCTGATCTTGCCATCCCAAGAGGACAGATAACGATCATCAACATCACCTATCCATTGGCGATCGAACACATCCACATGCCGACCTTGGCCCAGCTTCTCGTAGCCAAAGCCAGGCTTCCCTACGAAATCGTCAACTAGTGTGTTGCTTGGGCTTCTTACGGTTCTTACGGTAGAAATTTGGAAAGCCCCATTTGAAGACTGTATAGCTATCCAGAATATGCATGTACCCTCTCAGCCTTGGTGGCCCAGTACGCTAAGTATTGTTAGCAACTGTCTGAACTTTGGAAGTTGAAAAATATGGCGTACAGTAACTACTGTAGTTGGTGGTACATATTGATCGGTCTGTGTAGGAATATCGCTGGAATACTGTGGAATTTCATAGACGCCGTTCGACCCCGGGCTAGGGTGTGGCACTTCGTACGAGGACGCTTGAGCCTTCATGAGATCCATCTGTGACGGGCTTCGATTCATTTGAAGCAAGCGCAGAGCTGTGAAATAACACCTGGTTGTTGATGGGAAGGCTGGTAAGTTTCTGCCTGTTGCACTGGCTGCGGATGACTGAAGGTCTAGACAAATACATGAGTACCTTAGGAGGCATGGTGAATTTAGAACAGACAACATACCTGATGTCCTGTATTGAATGGAGTCTGATAGATTGGAACGGCACTGACTTGAGGTCGAGGTTGTTGGCTGACCGAGGGGTTTGCAAAAGTAGGATTATTCGGATCGAAAGCCCCTCCACCGCAGTGACGTGGAGGCCCCTATAGCGATGTCAAAATCGCCTTTATACAAATGACTTGATTAAGTATGACTCACTGTATAACTCTGATTCTGAGTGGTCACAGTAGCGAATGCACCTTGAGAATTGTTGGGATCGAAAGCGCCGCCGTGCTTTCCAGGAAGTGGAGGGCTCTGGTATTGGGAGGTCACAGTAACGAAGGCTCCCTGAGAGTTATTTGGGTCGAAGGCACCACCGTGTTTACGAGATAGTGGCGAGCCGTAAGCCTGCTGTTAAAATTATGTCTGATTTTCTCCTGGTATAAGCTTCACTTACCATGTATGTTCTAGTGCAATCCGGAGTTTGCAATACGATGATTAGGCAGCTGGACCATTCTGCAGAGTCCTTATACTCGAGGACCGAAGTTGAGCATATATATCTTTAGACTTCTACTGGGGCAAGAATTCGGGTGGGGGTTTGTATCCGCCCCTGCTTTCCAACCTTCGCAAGCTCGCTAACTCGTTACGAGTGGCGCCATATCAGTCAACGCAAATGCTACCTACTGTGTCGATGTATTGGCCGAAGGCGTGATGGCTGCTTGGATTTGCATAGCCGAGGTAGTGATGCAAGCCGCGAAAGAGGCCGTCGGCGAGTACAGACATACAATTTTTTCCAATGACCCTGTCGCACAGTGTCCGGTGAGCAGAGAAAGGTAAATTTTGGCGAGAATCGAAACACCACCGACTATGTCGGACGGAACACAACCCTGACAACCATAATCTAGAACCCTACTAAACATAGTACGTCTCGTGGTCGCGATACGAGCTTGGCAGAGCTTTCATCCTAGCGAACCCTATGCAACCGTCGGCTGGCCCGACCACTACTTATTGCTAATCGCTATATTATTTAAAATAGTTTCTATTCTAATAATACTATTAAGTTATTAAGCTCTAGTACTTTAGTTTTTACTTTTTCTTTTTATTTACTATTAATAATAGAAACTTATTATATTATATATTAATATTTAACTTAATATTATTTAAGTATTTATATTTAATAGTATTAAAAAAGTAATACTTTACTAAAGCTTTTAATAAAGCTTAATAAAATATTTCTATTTTTTTTAAATTATATTTATATTATACTTATTTTTTAAAAAATAGCTTAAATAAAATATAATAGCTATAGCTAAAATAATATTTAAAGTATTACTCTAAGTAGTATTATATAATAAAAGAATTCTAGCTTAAAGCTTTCATATTACTTTTCTATTTAAAAAGAAAAAAATCTTCATAATTTAAAAACTTATATTTTTTTAATTAAAAGTAAATAATATACTTTATAAGCGAGTATTTAACCCAAGCAAGTATCTAAAAGTACTAAGACCTTACTAAAGTCTACTATTACCTATAGTATAATATAATATTTTAACTACTTAACTAGCTATCTAAATTAAAAGAAGCTTAATTATAGCTTATACTATATACTATTAAACAAGATATAATACTTTTAATTTTATATACTATAGTAATCTATAGCACCTTAAAAAGAGTAATAAGGTAAAGACACGCTAGAATTACCTTTTAATATAATTGTATACCTAACTTAATAAATCTTATAAAAGAAGAAAAGAAGGTAATTTATAATTATATACTTAATTTAGATATATAAAGATTTTTATTCTAGCTTACTACTATTAAAGATATAGCTAATACCTTATAGGTAGAGTAGCACTATAAACCTATTAGCTAGAACTAGGCTATAAACTTTATTAAGCGTTAGCTAAAGCTTATAGTAAAGTTTAATTAGAAGTATAACTATAAGAGAGCCTTCTATAAGAATTCTAAGATTATATAAGGCTAGTTCTAGCTTATAAAGAATACTAAAGCTAAGTATAGTATTCTAGATAAAGATACCTATAATTTTAATAAGTTAGGCTTTACAATAGGTATAATATTAACTAGAGTAGTAGTTATAGGCTTTAAGTATTAAGGATAGCTAAAGAGTATATAGTAGGGTAACTAGAAGTAGACTATAGTTATCTAAGGTATTAGCGCAATAGGGTAGGTGCTCCTACCCTTTATTATCTTCTAGGGTAAATACTACCTCTCTACCTAGTATAAAGAGGAAGATTTATCTAATAATTAGATTATTATAGTCTCTAAAAATAGCTAGATAATAAATAAGCTTAGTCTATA
>MU004594.1:0-26627 GCA_010405375.1 Lophiostoma macrostomum CBS 122681
CTATAAGTAAGCTATAAAAGTAGATTCTAAATAGAATAGCCTACTATAATTTCTAATAATTATTTATATATATTTTATACTATTATATAGAGTATAGGTTTTAGTAGGGTCTTGGTAGAGTGTCTAGCTTGCCTATATATCTAGCTCGCCTGTAAGGTATATTAGTAGTTTATCTATTAAGATAAGAAAGATAACTAATAGTAAGGTAATAGTTAATTATAATTAAGATAACAGTGTTAAAATAAATTACTATAAGAGCTATTTATCGGGTTTATATATATTAATAATTACCTACTATTCTAGATAGTTCTACTATTCTAGATAGTATATCTTAGTAGAATAGTAGGTTATATAATAGTATAATATAATTACTCTTAGTCTATATAGTTCTACAAGCCCTATAGTATTATTCTATCCTACTTTAATATTTATAGGCTGTTAGATCTTTAGATTATAATAACTATATACCTCTAAGCTTAGCTTAACTAAAAGTAATTTTAAATTAATTAAGATAGTTTAGATACTTCTAGAATATAAAAATAAGCTATATAACTATATATTAGTTATTTATACTAAAATAGTAAGTTTTTTTTTTTTTTTTTTTTTTTTTTTTTTTAATCTAGCTTAAAGATTAGTATATTAAAGTTTAGTTAATTATTTTTTAATCTTCTACTTATTAAAGTTAGTAAGCTAGACTTAGTAATTTTACTAAGTATAGTAAATAGGTTTTAGTAGTTTTATAAAGACTACTTATATATTTTTAAAAAAGATTTATATACTAGCTTTAAATATAGATAAAGCTTTAGATCTAATATTTTAGTACTTTTAACTAAAGAAATTTTTACTTTATTTTTACTTTCTATACTTATAAATTATTCTTTAAGTATTATAAATATTCTAGGTTCTAGTTTTAATACTTTAGTATTATATACTTAGAAGAGTATTAAAAAGATTTATATAATTTAATTAAGTATTAATTAAAATAATTTTAAGATTTTATTTTAAATAATTTATTAATTAAAAAAAATTTCTAATTATAAGTTATTTTTTAAGCTTTAGAATATAGTATTACTAAGCCTTTATATATAAAAAGGTCTACTTTTAGTATTATTTTTTTAGAGGTATATAAGTATACTTTATTTTATTTAGCTAGGTATAATATTTAACTTATACTAAGTTTAAAGTAGTTATTTTAATCGAAGCTAATTAGTGTTTTATAATTCTAATTATAGCTTAAAAGGTTAGCTATTTAAGTTTTTTAATAGTTTTAGTTTAGTACTTAAATAGAGTATTTATAGAAGTAGAAGTATATAACCCTTTTATAGTCTAACATTCTATACTTAGCTTTAGATATATAACTTTTTCTATTTATTAAATAACTATTTTTTTAATAATAATACTTATTTTAGTTTAAAGCTTTATTATAGTAGGTACTAAAATTAATAGATAAACTAACTTATTAACCTAGTTCTATATATTCTAAATCTAAGTAGTATTTAGCTATCTTTTTAATTACTTAGCTTAATATTCTATAATTTAAGTATTAAAATAGCTAATATTCTTAGCTTTTACTATATTACTTAGAGTTAGCTTTAATAGCTAAATATTAAAAGTAGAAGTATTAGAAGTATTAAAATTAATTTATTTTTAAAGTTCTTTATTTAGAATATAAAAATAGAGCTAGATAAACTAAAAAGGCTAGCTTATATAATTAACTAGATAAGTACTATTAAAAAAAGAGTTACTTATAATTATTATTTTATTCTACTAAGTAAGTAAAAAAAAACTAGTTTATTAATTATAAAAAAATTAAAGAAAAGTTATAAAGTAATAGAATAAAGTATTACTTATAGAGGTAATAAGATAATTATTTAATTTAGTTTCTTTAGCTTTTAAGTATATAGAAAGAAATATTCTAAAACTTAAAGTACTAGGCTTATAACTATTATAAGCTAAAAAAGAAATAAATATAGATTAGATAGAAAGTTATATTATATTCTATATAGGTTTAGATAAGTCTTAAATATAAAGAAATAAGGCTTATATAAGCTATATAAGTAGTATTAGATAATTATATAGATATATTAATAAATATAAAAATAATAGTTATATAACTATATTTAATATAATAAAAAGTATTACTTAAATATAAAGTATATTTAGTATTATAATAATAGTATTAAAATATTAGTCTTTAAATCTAGATAATATAAAGATTAGCTAAATAAATAATTTAGTATATATATATATATTAGTTAGTAATAATAATAAAAGTTTTATAATACTATATTTAATATACTCTAGTTTATTAGCTAAAGATATATAATATAAAAAAAAATTATTTAAGTAATTTAGTATTTCTATATAAATAGATTACTATATTATTAGTAACTAAAATTTAATAGTATTTATAAAATAGTAACTATTAACTTTAAAAAATAAAGTATAGATCTATAATAAAGACTATCGTAAATAAATATTAGGCTATAATATTTTAAAAATAATTAGTTAGTTAGTCTATTATATTATAAATACTATAGCTTTTATATTATAGTAGTAAATAAAAAGATTCTATAGAATAATAATTATAATAATAAAATCTACTAATATTTTTTAAATTCTAAATTAAAAAAAATTATAAGAATCTAATTTATTTCTATATAAACTACTATAGTACCAAATTTTAAAGTTTATATAATCCCTTAACTAATACCTAAAGATGGATGGTCGAGGTCGCTAAAGATACCACGCGACTCAATTGTACGATCAGGCGCGTGGCTGGGCGGAGTAAGCATAAGTTGCTCGAGACTATGCTCATCCCGATGTGTATAGGTGTTAGACGATTTGTTCGATATGTTGCTGCGAGGCCACGAAGAACTACCGCTCTTCCCATTCACATCTCCCTGAAACTTCGATGTGGCCGAAGGCTTCGAGCCGGTATTTCTTTCATGCCTGAATGCTTTGGGAAAGGCTGGGACACAGAACACGAGGAGGACTAGCAACATTTCGGTAGCGCCCCAGAAAGATAACGATGCTAACTTGTACACCACATCTGCCTCATGAGCTAACGCCACGGTTGACTCGATCCGAAAACAGGCGATTATGATGCAACTAGTAAATTTCATGTCAGTCATAAGCTCGGGAAGGCAGCAAGGCTTTAACGTACAAGATTCCAATGCCAAAAATGACGGAAACCCCCAACTTCTTCTGTTTCGATGTGTGCAATCTCCAGATAACCTTCTGTGGTAGTATGAGTATAACCACGTCAGAGATCAGGTTCACAATCGTGCCCGAGAGGTAGAGCGCATTCGTGTCAATGCAACGTCCTTCGAGAATTGTCTTGTCCCAAATCTTTGCATGCGGCGTGCATTCAATATTGATGACAATGGCCGAGATGACATAGTATAAGACGTTCAGCCCGAGTACGACCTGGCAAGCCCAAGAGAAAGCATTACTGATTCGCAAAGGATTGAATATTTTCGACCAGCTGAGTAAAATGGCCGCTTTCATAAAGCCGATGGCATCACTGTACGCATTAGAGCAAATGTAGAAGATCTTCCTTATGTCAGTGAAATCCACACATCATATCTGATGGCTACTCGTATGGAAGTTATCGCTCACATATAGAAGTCTTGACATGTCCTTGACGCGCACATCCCATTGGTGCACGAAGAAACCCGGGGACTCGACGACTTTGAGGCAGCCCACAATGTACGTAACAAATAGAGCCTGGAATCTACCGTTACTACTGATGCTATGTTGAGTTCAGGAAGATGTGGACATACATATCCCACAAACCCTAACACTGGAGAATATGAGCCAAGACTCTCATTGACATTATTTGGAATTAAGATGGGCTTGACATACAGTCTTCCATTTGAGGGTTACGAAGTCGAATCAGCTGGGTATAAAGACGAATAAACATAGCTACTGTTCCCAGGACGAGACATAGAGATAGAACAATGTAGCCTAACGTGTTGTTGCGGGTTGGGTTGAGGAAATTAGGTATGACACCTTCTGGAGGAAGGAGTGCTGGGCCATCAAGGATATCCGCAGACATAATTGTATTCTAGCGATTGCAATGTCACTAGATCAGCCAGAAAGTCAAGACTGCTGATGTCGCAGACGTTGCTGGAAGAAAAGGGTGAAATAGGACGACCCCAAAGGTGAGCCGACCACGCCGCAATCAACGACGGCGTCGCGGATTTCGGTGTAGAGAATGCAAGTCTGCGGACTTCAGAATCCCAAGCACGGACTGGAGGGTGAGCCCGCTCACCTCGGCAATCCTGGGGCGGTTTTGCACAAGAATCATCAAGTGTGGTTGCACTGAAAGGACGACAACATGACCGCCCGACACTTGGGGCCATTACAGATGTGTTCTGGGTTTCCTCAGCTCAAAATAGTGTACCGTCTCCGTTCTTGATGTGCTATCGTAGACTGGTCGATCATTGTTCCAGAGCTGCATCCGATCAGCATTTGCGAATCCCTCATCTCAACCTATCAATCACCCTGAACAATTGCAGGGTATCGATTGCCACGCGTCCAGAAAGTTCATCTGATACGCCGTATGGTTGATCATGCTGAGAGGATCCGAGGATTCTTGGGGTCACAATATCTGCTTAAGTGGTCTGAGCGATTGATCCATGTTGCATGTTCCTTTTGAGGTTTTGATTCGTGATTTTGAAAATTATGACACAGTGCTATACCGAACTGGCACGGCGTAGGAAGATCCGGTACATATCTAGTTCCCCGGTGTCCGGCGTTCTGATTGTGGTAATCTCTCGTTCGTAGGTGATCTCAGAGCTCTCCGTGATGTGGGTGACACGACACTTACAGAGCCTACATCCATGATTGCGACAAGGCATCGAGGTTGCAGTTGATGAAATGCAGAAATTGGAACCACGCTCCTGGGTCAGCGGTGCGTTTCGGCCCGTTGCGCAAAACGGCCGCATACCCTGAGCGGTTTGCAATGCCACCCCCAAGCATTACGAAGATATCACCCACTTGCGAGAATCGTATCGACATCTACCATGTTACATTACTTTCTTTACTGGACATAGAGCGGTTCTTGCCCGCTATTGAGATCAGTATTAGCAGCCAGAATCCTAAAGTCAGCAGCCTGTTCGTTGCCTCGAGACAGGGTGGTATGCCAGTCACCATGAACGCCGTGATCTACGAAGGGCTTTCATTTATCTGCTAGGCCGCAGACGTTGGCCGTGGATTGGATCAGCAAGGGCGAGCATTAGCCTTATCTCACCTCTCGCTGAGCGGCTCGGTTACCCTAGATAGGACCAAGCTCCGATACGACCCTACGTTGCTGTGCCGCAATATCAAAACTCTGCATCCCCCAGGAGAACCCTTCTCCCGGCATTTCAATACAATTTCCGTACAGTAACCGAACTTGACTGACTAATGATTTTCACATATGATGTTCAACATGAGCATGTTGGAAGACTTATGAACAGTAAAACATTTCACGTTTCTATCTTCAGTAACACATCATATCTACCTAATGAGTCTTCCCTGCAGCAACATGCGTATATTCATACAACTTTATCTTATAGCAGCATTGATTACCCCCCGGGTTTCTTCTTTGCTACTTGATTCAGGCACTGAAGCATGCCAGCAGCTGAAGCAGATTTATGGAGCTTCGACATCGACACCAGGGGATCCTGACTACGAGAATTTACGAACTCATCACTGGTAAGCTTGCTAGAGGACTCATCTAAATGAGGTGGAGGAATAACAGCAAACAGGGTGCAGTCTGCATGGGCGGTGCCTGCCTGTATTGTCCAGCCAAGTACTCTTACTCACCTCCAGAACATCGTTATGTACTTGAGAAAGTCGAATTTGACATTTGCGATCCGTTCTGGAGGCCATTCACCACATCATGGCTGGGCCAATATTGACAACAGCGTGTTGATTGACCTCGCTGCTTTCAATCAGTTTGAATACAATGTCGAGACGAATCTCACAACTGTCGGTGCCGGGATGACATGGGGTGAAGTATACAAACGACTTGAGGTATACCAGTCAGTTGTGGTGGGAGGAAGGGTCTTGGGAGTCGGCGTAGGCGGACTCACTCTAGGTGGTAGGTATGCAAAGACTCTCTAAGTTCTTTGCTGAACTAATGATCTTCGAGGTGGCCTCTCATGGCTCACTCAGCTGTACGGACTTGTTTGTGATAATGTTGTGAATTTTCAAGTACGCCCCTCGCGTCTTGGTCAGTCTCACCCATCTGACTGGCTGCTAGGTAGTACTCGCAAACGGCTCCACACTCAATGCCAACGCTGCACAAAACCCGGATCTATGGTGGGCACTCAAAGGAGGATCAAACATCTTCGGTAAGTCGGATCAGACATGGAGGCCATTCGGATGGCCCTTTATAGCTACCACTAATGCTTTTGGAAGGTATCGTTACTGAGGTGACACTGAAGACCTATCCCATGGGTCAGGTCTGGGGTGGTGTAAGGACCTACTCATTGACACAATTCCACAACGTAGTCAAGGCATACTATGAGTTCCAATCATCTCCCGATAAAAGTCCATATGCGAACCTTATTGTACTCATCTCCCCTACAAACTCGACCATTGGAATCCTGGTGTCTATGGTGTACCTCAAGCCTGAGCAAGGTCCAAAAGCATTCGCGGCTTTCGACTCCCTCAATGCATCATTCGATAGTACAGGCATCAAAAACTTCACCGACTACATGGCAGAGTACGTGGTGCCAGACATATTAAGGTGCGTATGGTTCTCCACCAACGTGCGTATATGATACTTAGAACGATGGGTAGGGTTGATTGGCACGCCACAAGTTTCGCAATGAACGAATCACTGTACAGTGAAATAGTTGAGGTCGTAATGAGCTCACCATCTCTTGGCACGATCAAAAATACAACAGCAGGGTTTCTAGCCGTCGTTCTTCAACCGGTCTCGGCCAGTGTGGCACGTACCGGCCTAGAATATCAAGGAAATGCCTTGGGTATTCCTGCTGTTGACCAGACTTGGCTTGCAGTTGTCACGGGATGGTGGTCCAAGAACGATGACGCCAGAATGCATAATGCTGGAGATAGGATAGTCGACGCAATCAGCACCACATCGCAAAGTCGAGGAAAACATATTCCGTACATCTTCATGAACGATGCTAGCTGGGATCAGGATGTACTAGCCAGCTACGGCGGGGAGAATGTCCGGCGCTTAAAACGTGTTCGAAGAACATATGACCCAGAAAATGTGCTCCAGAAGCTTGTACCCGGTGGCTTCAAACTGTGATAGACTTTTCAGGCATCAATTTGTGTAAATTTCCAAGTTCGTTACGTTCACAGTTATGTATAGATAAGGTCGCATTAGTCCATCTTTGAACGATCAGAAAATTGTCTCTGAAACAATGACGACTCCATTTGTGAGCATGCCAATCCCCAATCAGTCGAGAATCTACGATGAAAAGGCTGATATCCCAGCAAGCTCCCGACCCATCTTCCTACGAATATACCCAACGCCTGGGATACCCTCTGACCGAAAGGAATCCAGGTTGGCACGGAGAGATACGTTCCTCCAGCATCAAAGGTCTAGTGAATTGAGCCTTTGTTCACTGCGAAGAGTGTTGGAAGGAGTTTTCACATACGCTTAGGGCTTGGATCATGTCGATTTTCCCCCCACTTGTGACAAGCTCGTCCTGGTACTTGTACCAATTTTCGAAAAAGAGCGTATTGAGCTGGAAGAGTTCCGGTGTTTTCTCGCCTGAAAGGAGAAATTTGACGGTCGTACCACCTTCTTGCGCCGCTAGTTTGAGAGGATACGAGCGATGGTCTACCCACGCGTCAATACGATATTCCGGGTCACCGGTCTGAAGAACGATTTCCTTGCCCCTTATCTCGAGAGCAATTTTTCCGTTCAAGCTTTGGATATACTCGTCTTGATTGATGTGGAAGTGCATCGGTGGCTTGGTGGAAAAAAAATCGCGCCCTTTCACAAGATCCATAGTCACCTCGAAGGCAAAGGATCTCTCGTGATGTCGAATCACTCGTGTGCTAACGGCACCGTTTAAGCTTGTGTCATGATAAGCCTCGGTATCTGTCATCTCACTGAGTGTCAACACTCCTGAAGCTTACACTGTAATCACTTGATCTGACTCAGACCACTCCATAAGTTTTCGAATTCGTCTCTTCTTCGATCAAGGGAAGAGAGACCTTGCTCTATTTAAGAACCATGTGAGTCTTCGCTGCAAGGATGCCCCTTGGCGCCAACCAATATAAGCGACGCGTGGAGGACAAAACGGGGTTCAATTATGTCGGACAGAACGAAGCACGCTAACCACAGGCGAAGTGAGTTGCGGCTTTATCACAGCCCAATCTTGAAAATTGATCCTGGGCATTGTGGTATTATGTGGTGGGAAGTCTTGGCTGAAGCAAATTGGATGTAATTTACGAGTCAATCGTGATCAATGTAACCACATAACTTATAGACAACACTCCGACAAGCCTTCGCGATATCCGCTTCGTACTTGAACATAGTGTGACAAAAGACCAAGAGTTATGGATGTACCAGTGATCCAGAACCCGGTCGAGAACCACTTCCAACAACTAGCTTTATCTGAAAGCCGAACATTGAAGATCATTGATCCCAGAGAAAAAATGCAGCCACCTAGCGTGATGACATAGTATCCAATCGTCACCTCTATGAGCTGACCATACAGCGTCAACGAAACTCCCATCATAAAAAGTACAAC
This sequence comes from Lophiostoma macrostomum CBS 122681, assembly GCA_010405375.1. Classification (NCBI taxonomy): domain Eukaryota; kingdom Fungi; phylum Ascomycota; class Dothideomycetes; order Pleosporales; family Lophiostomataceae; genus Lophiostoma; species Lophiostoma macrostomum. The sequence continues at coordinate 8,730 of MU004594.1, forward strand.
CCATAACAATGGTTTTACGTGACCTCCAAATAATACCGCCAAGCTCTTGACCCCTAAATGGATGTCTTCCGCAACATCTTGGTGCGCGTATATCGTGTCGTAAATTATCGTCCAGCAGCTCGAGGCGAATACCAGGCATAAACCTGCTTGATCGTTCCAGGGTTGCCTGAGACCGGCAAACCTACTGCCGACCATGACACCCCATGCAAGACAGAAGCCAAGGATTACTTGTGGAAAGTGCGTATGTAGCTTCGCCCAAGGATAATAGATCGTGCCCAGGATTGTGGGAAGTGTTGCCATCGCCGTGGAAACGCTAGAAAGCAGCAGGAATGAAGCAGCGATTAGGGACTGGCTGACCATGAAGATGATAGCTGCACGGGAAGATATGATTCCGCTGGCGATAGGTCGGTTTTTTGTTCTTGAGACTTTCCTGTCGATCGGTGCATCGACCAGATCATTCCAAGCATGTGCTGCGTTGGAGAAGAAGAGACTCGCCCAAAGAAGAAGAACACACGAACGCAGAAGGTTAGAGATAGAGGAAGGTTGGACATTGGCGGCATGAAGTGTACCGAATAAGTGAGGAAAGTAGATCAGGAAAGGAGCCGCAGGTGGACTGAGTCGTGCTAGCTCGACGTATGGTATCCACGTCTTGGGCAGGATCGTTATCCAGCTTGATGTGAGGGAACCTCCGTTCTGGCTTGATGGGGAGGAGACTTTGTCGAAGACAACTTCATCTTTCGGAGCTCTTGCGAAGATGTTGGAGAGCCTTGGAGCCATCTTGTTGCTCTTGTTGCTTCAGTGATTGTGGAAACCGAGTCTTTCTCAAGCTTGTAGTGGGACGAGAAATCTGCACCTCGAGCGAAGGAGATTGTGAATGAGTGGTTTATCACCATTCATAACACATGAACATTAGTCAGATGCGTAACAAAACGCTTGAGCCTTCAGCCAAAACCGGCGAGACGCTTCCAAATATTCCAGGGTTTCTCCGAAACCTGGCTTTTCCTGACGGCTTACCCGCATGCTGATCAATTGCCGGTGATCCAAATAAACTATGCGTGCATGAAGTTCTCGGAAATGGCTCGCTCCGTCCCAACAATCTGCACCTGTGTGGCACAGCTAGAACTGCGGACCCTTACCCACGACTAGCAAAACTCTTTACTCTCTCTGTATGGCACGGGAGAGACCCTCCGCGATACTGAATGACGTAGAGTCTATAGAGCCTAACCCTAGGGCACAATGCATAATACTAAACTTTAAAGTATTTCCTACCTAATATCTACCGACAGGAGCAAGATAACCTCGCATATTACTCTGCATGCAATAACACAGTCTGGATTTCACCAGCGTCGTTTCCAACGGATTCTCATGTCTCTATCGGGAGGCATGCCTGCTGTGCCAGCATACTTCATATCATTCTGAGCGCTTCGGTCGGAGACCGAGCCGTCCACATGTGTCCAATTGACGAATTCGATGTCGAAGCGATCAATGATCATCGCAACGGCCATGATGATTTCTCGCTTGGCAAAGTGGCGTCCTGGGCACATCGCGTATCCAAAGCCTGGTTGTAAGGAACATCTCGTTAGTACAAATAGGTCGTGAGGCAGGAAATATGGGGCTGTGGTGACAATACGTACCGAAGGGGAAGAATGAAGTTGGACGGGCAGTCATGGAGAAGTTGGGAGTAATCATACCAACTTTAGAATCAGACGCAACAGAGACGTGTTCTTCGGCTAGATGACGCTGCGCCCAAAAGGCGGAGGCAGGATGGCCTTCGTGTCCCCAGGCTGCCTCATCATAGTGGGCGATTTGTGACGGGCACTGAAGTATGGAGCCCTTCTTGATTCGGTAGCCATCAATGAATATATCTTTCTTGACCTCTCGGGTGACATTGAAGGAAATGTGCATTCGCAGGACCTCGATATAGATGGACTGGATTAGTGGCAAGCCAAAGAGTTGTTTTATATCCACTTGACGTTGGCCAGTCTCGTCAATGACAAACGCCTGGTCAACCTCGGACCGTACCTTGCTTGAAAGTTGCGGGTCTTGTATTATCTCCATTAGCATCCATGTTGCTATAGGGATCGTATTACCATTCAATCTGCGGCAAGAGTTAAAAGTTCATCTTTCTAGACATATGTATACCCAGACTTACCCAAATAGTGTAGCCATAGTATGTCCACTGGCCGTTCGGTCAGAAAAGCCAGCGTTTCTAAACCACCTTGCAACCTCTCTCGAAAATCGTGAGCCAAAGTACGGGTCCCAGTCAGCGGATACATCTGGCCCATTCCAATCAAAGTTCTGCCAAGCATAGTCCGTCATTTGACTTGTCATAGAATGTAGACGGTCTCTAATAGCGTATGGATGCGGTGACAAGAACCTAGGAAGACCCCAAACCAAGATTCCGGCTACTTCGTCAAACTCCCAGTACGTTCGTATAAGGTCAGGATTCAGTTCCAGGATCTTGCTACCAAACATTGATTTAATGGCGGCTTCGGTCATGTTCAATTTCATGAACTCGTGCAGACTGACGGTGGTCCAAAGATGGCTGCTTTCCGCTCTCAGCCGCTCCGAAAAGAGACGTAAGAACGTGTCTGCGAGACACTGGGTATACTTGGCACTGCTGAGAAACTCCGCGTATAGGAGATGATGATTGTACCAATGCCGCCTCTCCGTTGGAATGTGTTCCATACCCAGGGTCGGCGTCTTGCGGCGGCCGGAGGTGTCATTCTCAAACAATTTGATCTCATTTTTGGACATGTTCCAATGCTTGTCCATGAGAAGTGTATGAAACATATTTGGATCCATGATGTGCGGCGGGCCGAGTAGATTCTGGGTGTATCTTGCACCTGCCACCATGTAGACCTGTTTCCGGACTAACGTGAAACCGACAATGCCACTGTTGCTTATAGAGTGCCTACATTCTTGCTGTGATTAGCCTCGAACTTGTAGCTCACTCAGATACCCTCACCTAATCCGGTGTAGGAAACTTCCCATATCGGTAAGGTATTGGAAGGTATTCGAGACACACGGAATACATTCCGGAAGATGAGGGGGCTGTTTCCGCTTTTTTGGCCGTAAGGCCATAACCACAGCAAGAAAAACTGGTACCGCTAGCCAAAAGGCATGTCTTGTGTAGCTCGTCAAAGATTCCATTGTACGTTATCTCCTGGTCCCCAGGGCGAATGGCCCAGTATCTGGTAGAGACAAGACGAGTAATGACTTGCGAGGAGAGGGAAGAATTTATTCTAAAATTTGACGTCTGCCAACGGGTGGCAGTGATTGAGGCACATGGATGGTTCGTGTGAGGAGCTAATCCTTTAAGGAGAACACAGTATAAGTGCACGAAAGGTGCTTTGGTGGCCGCGCAATTGATTGGCGGTGACGCAAGAAAGTCACCTATCGCGGCGTAGCGTATTCGTGCTCGTTCCAGACTCAGTATAACCGAGAAAGATGTACAAGCGGTCAGGTGCGGAAGGCAACAGGGCATCGAAAGCATTCGCTTCCCCTCATCGGATGATAAGCACTTCCTCTCACAGATTAGCCATCCGGTCTCCGAGACAACACATAAAGAAGCGACTCGTCAGCCACCTCACATACTAATTGGGATCACCATTGTTATGCCCTGTTCTCCTGTGGTCATGGAGCCAAGCAATCTTTCAATCCTTGGGCGTGACGTCCAAGCCACCACGGAGCGTCTGTACCAGCTCCTAAGTGAACCCCAAGAATCATCCAGTTCATGGTTTCAATTAGGGGCAACTTCTTACTCTGGCGAGGTCCAGGATGTTCGCGGCGAGCTTCTTGATAAAGTGGAAAATTTGCGAGCACTGGTTCTTGGTCCACACTCCTACATCTATTACACCTCACTCCTGAGCGTACGTTCCCTATGATAGCAAGAAATTCACCGGCTAACGAATCGGCCGCTCAGCCCGCTTGGCTCGGTGTTTGTAACGCCTTATATCATTTTAAGATCGCTAGCCATGTTCCCGTGGATCAGTCTATCTCGTACAAGGATCTATCGGAGCTCTGCGGCTTGCACCTGCTGGAAACTGCCCGCATCGTTAAAGCCGCAATCTCGATGAGAATCTTCACTGAAGATTCTAATGGACATGTGAAGCATAATGCTTTATCAGCAGTCATAGCCGAAGAAGCGGGCCATAATTCACTGGGCTTTTTCACCCAAGAGTTCACGCCGGCTGCGTTGAAACTACCAGAATCCCTAGAGAGGTTTCCAAGATCTGATAGCCCGGGTGAGTCTGCTTTAGCCATTTCAAATGGTGGCGCGGGAGATCGAGATATATTCACCATGATATCACATGACTACGACCGTGTGGAGCGATTCGCGAAAGCCATGTCGTTCGGAACCATGGTGGCAGAAACATCTCTGAGTCATTTTGTAGACAACGTACCTTGGTCTTCTGGTCGAGGCGACAAGCAAGAAGCGTGCCCTCGGACTGTAGTCGATGTTGGTGGTTCTAGAGGGGACCTGTGCGAAGCTCTTCTGAGAAAGTATCCTAGGATCTGCCATGCGATCGTTGAAGATCGACCGGAAACGACAAAAAGTAATGTCGCATGCGAGCCTGCTTCAGACATCAGCGATCGGATCACCTACCAGGCTTACGATTTCTTCACTGAGCAGCCTGTAAAGACCGCCGATGTGTTCATTTTCCGGACTATTCTTCACGACTGGCCCGACAGCTATGCGATCCAAATCCTACGAAACCAAATTCCTGCACTGAAATCCCAAAGCAGGATTCTCATCAACGACATATGTATCGGTCTCCCTTCATCCAATACGTTCATCGATCAAGCTCGGCGGTAAGTCACGCCCGGCTACTTCACGCGACGATCAACTTTGGAAACTTGCTCATCCGTCTTTCTAGGGCACATGACATATTTGTCAAGATGGGACTCAATGCTGCCGAGAGGTCGGTAGATGATTGGACCTCCCTTTTGAGGCGTGCTGATGAGCGCTTTGAGCTTGTCTCTGTTGTGACACCTTCTCAATCGGTGCACTCCATCATCGAGGTTGCATGGCGAGATTTGCCGGACGCCGAGAAGCAGGTTCTCTCATGATCAGTGCGCGTAGATAGGCATTCCCGTAATATCACGTCGCCGTAATGTAGTATTCTTCGGATATCCTTGCATGTATGCATGATTCTCGACCTGCGGCCGCTCGTTCGACGGCTTTTCGGCTAAAGTACTTTCCGACAAGCTCACTAGTTTTCCCTTTGGGTAGTATATATTATAATGTCGCCTATTTGCTAGAATTCTTACTAGAACAAGCATACCGGCCGAGAGACTCCATGGTGGTAGTGATGCATTGGAGCACAGTGGAATCTTTGCCATATGGAAGCTAGCCCACGGTCGCGCAGCACGTTATAGCTTAAAACCCAATGAACTCCCTCACAAAACACAAGCCTGCCATCTTGCCCGACGCGCGCTGCACGCATATTTTCGAATCGCCCTGAATACTAATGGCTGGTTCTGTCGTTCTGACTGGCGCGAATGGTTCGGCTGGCTTACATGCTGCTGAGCATCTGGTCAAGGCCTACCCCGAATACACTGCAATATTGACGGTGAGGAGCACTGCGGATAACGATGTCAACACCAATGCTCTGCGCAGTATTATTTCCAAGTTTCCAGATTCCAAAGTCTCCATCCACGAAGTAGATTTGGCAGATTTGGCAGCCGTGCACAGGTTTACCACAACCCTAGCCGACGATATCGCTAATGGGAAGTGCCCACCGATCAAGGCGATAATCTGCAACGCGTTCTACTGGAACCTCGTTTCCGATCCTGAGCTTACGGTTGATGGCCTGGATAAGACAATGCAAGTTAGCTTTGTCTCGCATGCCTTGTGCGTTTTACGGCTCATCGACAAATTCGACCAGATAGACGGTAGAGTCGAGCTGATTTCAAGCGTCGCACATTTCCGTCGTAAAACGCCCATGTCACAGTACATCCCAGGTGTACCATCGAATCTTGATGAGTTGGTGCACCCTCATGTGGACAATGAACGACGATCGCACGGCATGCTCAGGTACTCCAACTCCAAACTAGTTTCAACCATCTGGTGCTATGCTTTGAACCAGCATCTTGAAAAGGTGAGTTGAATCAAGCGTTGCCTCACATGTAGAGAAACACAAAACACGCCTTCACAAGGGAGCGACAGTGACTCAATCCTGGCTTAGGAGATAGTAAAGCTGACTTTGAGCTTCGGCAATCATTAGGATCCGAAACTCTCCCATATCACCGCCGTTGCAATCAACCCCGGTGATTCAGCAGACTCCCGTGCTTTCCGTACCAATACACCCACGTGGATCCGAATTCTGTTCCATTACGTTTTGCTGCCATTACGGCCCATCTACCGACGACTGGTCGACCCAACATGGCGGCCTAGTGCTGAGGCAGGCGTCGATATGGTGGAGTTGGCAGTGAACAAACAGTATAAGAACGAGAGGGGTTACTACACTCTGCTGGAAAGGACTGAGCCTGATGAAATTGTGAAAGACGAGGACGTTCAAGACAGGATTTGGAAGGAGGCAGCGAAGTGGGCAGGAGTAGATAAAGGCGCGTTGGCAGCTGCGTTTGAATGACGCTAAGATTTGTATCGGCTTTCGGACGAAGTTAATGGCGATCATTTGAAGGAACCAGGCCATAATACTTCCATCGTGATATGCCCATCATTATTAGATTGACTCTACGATGTACGCTTAGCCTCGAAGCGGTATCCTCAAAACTTAGAACTACCCCTGACTTCAATGCTTTGTGCGACACACCACGTTGGTCATATAACTATTATTTCAAATTCAGCATTTGATCAAGACAACTAATACATGTTTGTCTACTAGAAGCGTAGCGCTAGACATGGAAAATCAAATAGATATCATCGCGATCGCATCCCAGAAAGGCAAGAAGCATGAAACACCAGATTGCATTACCATCATTCTTCCCCGGCTGCCTCAACGGCGTGTCTGCTCCTTCATTCACCCTTCACCCAGCTCACCCTGACGCCTCTTTTCACCACTCGCTCAGTCTTTCCATCCTGCCGAAAACTCTTTCAATGCGCCTTGTTCCGTCCCGGAATCCTTACATGGTTCGCCAACACACATAGGAAGTAAACAGCCATGAGCGTCGGGATCATACCCGTGCTCGCCAGAAAATTGCCCTCCAAATTCGCATTGTATTTGAGCAGCGAGATCAACGTAAGACCGAGCCCACAAGCGCCGTTAATACCGAGACGAGCATATTCGGAAGGCTTGCGTTTGGAGCCGGGGAGCGAAAGGAAACCCATTACAGTTATCAGGATGAGTGCTAGACCGCCCTTTAGAAGTATTAGTATGCTGGCATGTAAAGACTAGGATGGAGGGAAGAGCTTACAGAGATGAAAACATATTGGAAGACCAGGTCGAAGACACCCACGTACTTTGCGAAAAGCACATCGACATCCAACGCCTTATCCTCCTTCTTCTTGCTCTTGTCCTTTGGCAAGCTAACACTGAACGTATCAAACAAACTCTTGACCGACAACGCAAACACCTCGTTGACATCGTTGTACAGGTCATCGATCGCCGTCTCGTTGGACTGATCCGCGAGTACGTAGTCGTACGAGTCCGAAATGTCGAACATCAGGCTGTAGACTTGGTCTTCTTCGGTACTGACATCGACGCCCTTTGGAATGTACCAGTACACGTTCGCGTATAGCGTGTAGTTGAGGTCGTACGCGAGGTCCGAGCCGTTGGCATAGGAGAGGTTGCCCATATGATCCGCGACGCTGTAGATGTCGGTGGCAAGGTAATTCAATGCAGAAACGGCTTGCGTCCAGATGATCAAGAGACTTACACCCTGCAGGACCAAAACTAAGACTGTGTGTAGCGGGAAGTGACCGAACGACCAAATCTGTTGCTTGATGGATCCAAAATGTTCTTCTTGCATGCGGTCGAAGTACAGCATGTACAGGAAATAGATGATCAGTACTGCGGCAATAACTTGGCCGACTACGGCAGCCGTCCATAGGAACTCGTTCTTCACGATTTTGGAGATGGACTTGCAGATGACGATGATACCTTCGCCGAGAATGATGAGCGTAAGGAGGGACATGCGCTGGACCATGTGTGTTCCTTTGAACGAGATGACACGCCAGATGCAGGACACACAGACGGTGACCAGGGTCTCGGAAAGACCGATCACGTACCACGCGATATATGCTTCAGACTTCTGGGATAGGAAGTACGGTTCGCCGTATTGATCTAGCGCGGTCTTGTCCTTGGGAAAGACGGGTGTCAAGGCACCGTACAAGATCGCGGCGACGAGGGTAGAGCCCATGATGGCGAGGATGGGGACGATCGTCTTCTTATACTGACGGGTGTAGTAAAGCGTTACGGCGTACTGCGCGAATAGCGTGAAACGGGAGACCATCAGGATGAGTCCGAAGGCGCGGTAGATATCGTAGTCCGGAAGTTCTTGTCCTGGCTTCCACTGAGGACCGATGACAGCGAAACCGACCATGACGCCAAAGTGAATGGCTTTAGCAGCCCGTTCGAAGACACTGTCGGAGGAGAAGCGGACATCGTAAAGAGAGACTTGGTACCAGGTCAGCCAAAGGAGGGAGAAGAAGCCAATGTAAGCTGTGAGCGAGTTTTTATCGTTGATCTCGAGCACCGATGTGAATGTTGTTAGATTGGCGACGAAGAACAGGTCGTAGAACAGCTCGGCGGTAGTGGCTTCGGCATGTCGGTGGAAAGAGGGAGAGTCGTGAAGATCGCAGTCAGTATTTTGGAAAGGTACGTGAGTAGTATCCGCTGTCTTCTGATGCTCAAGGTCGTTCGAAGAGTGTATAGACGGAGTGTGGCTGTGGTGGGTCTCTGCTGGAGCGTATGCATGTCCTTGATTCGCGGAATGGGATAGCAAAGGAGAGGCGAAGAAGCTGAGGGGCTTCTCCTCGTGATGAGGATGTCCTTCGTGGCCCATATTGCGTGGATAGTGGAATTGAGGAAAAGAACGACGATTTGGACGAAGAGTCGTCGTAAGGAATAGGTGTGGATAGCTACTGAGATACTAGGGCTGCCACAAGAATTAAACACAACAAGAGCATGCAAGACAAGGTCAACGAGCTCTGTTCGAGGCCGATCCTCGAAAAGGAAAGATGAAGGAGATGAAGTCCTATGGAAGGAATGCAGACTCCATCGTTCCAAGACCCACGATATATACTCAACACATCCGCCTCCCGTCCCGTTAGGGGCCAGGCGTCTATTCCGGAGCTTCTGCTACTTTGCAGAAGATTGGCCAGACGTTGGGGGCTCAGACCACAGAGACCAATGTGTGCGGGTGTGGGTCTTGGTGAGTGGCTTTTTCCCAATTACCGTGTGAGGGTTAGTAGTCGTATGTGCTTGCTTGGGGCTCTTCTCTGGTATCCCGGTGTTTCGACGCCACGATGGCCTTCCGAATACTTTATGGGATTGATCTCGTATCGTTGGGCGCTCAGCTCCACGAGGCTGCATTCCAACATGGATCTTTGAACGGTGCGGTCGTTTCGCCCTATAGTTAGTGTTCATACTCACCGGTCCGACTGTGCCTAACTCGCTTCGGGCAAATGTGATCGTGCAAAGACCAGTCGAGACACAGTAGTTGGAGCCTAGAATAGCGGTATGTGCAGAGCTAAGCTTTGATATTGACGGCTTAGGTGGTGGTTACAAGACTTCTCGGGGCCAGCACATTATGCTTAAATGGATGCCAAGGAAGATTCGCGGGCTTGGCCGGGGCTGTGGTGGAAATGGCCTTGGGGTTTGGCCCCATTTCTTGACGCTCAGCTTGTGCCAAGGCCGCCGGTGCACCCATGGAGTGGATATTGCAGGGCGGGACGTGATACTAGCGGAACAAGAGCACCAAAACCCTAGGGGAAAGTCGTGACAGGGGCAGATCGCGTATGGTCTGGGTATAGATAAGCAATGTTTGGATCGCGGTGGTGAATGCACAAGTATATTATGAAGACAATACATCTCTTTCCACGTGTGTGCCTCTGCTAGAGTGCAGAGCTCGACATGTGCTGTCTTTCTCAGTGGTTAGTCCTGTACGAACTATGAAACGCATCTTTGGCTATGCCATCAAGATAATCGGTCTTGACTTTGGACGTTGATGCGCTGTCAGCGTCTCGAGGGTTGTTGTACCACCTTCCCAGATACGGACAGTGGGCATAGTCATCGAGCCAAACCTCTTCTCTACTAGCGTACGTTGATACCTTTTCAGAATCTCGCCGACGTCGATGTTTGGAGGTGGAAGGAACAACTGGTCAGTAGCGTTACCCCTCCCCGACAGGGGAGCAATGGGGGTTTGGGGGCGTGCCCCCAGGAAGAAAAAAAAAAATAAAAAATAGCAAGGCCTGATGAGCGGACTAGATTCGAGCGTTTTGGCCTCGCGCAAGTTCAACAGCGCAGACGCGAGTGAAACGAGATGGGTGATGATGTGGGATCTGCAGGCTCACGGAAACCGCCCGACAGGAGAGATCTGGGGATCCTTGGCAATTCCAGCTGAGCCCAACACGAGGCTTGGCAGTAAGCGCGGACATTTATAAGATCTCGCGCCATCGCATTTTCTGTTTTGGGGGCCACATGAAGTATGCTGCTTACTGCTGGTAAGACTCCTTTAGATTTTGACGAAATGTTGCTTCTACTCTCTGCGAGTTCAGTCCTGTGGCAAGAAGAATGTTAGGGATCAGGATGGATGCGGTTGAGTTGAAGGACCAGAGGTACGTTGGTTTTGACTTGTAATGCTGGCGTAGATGCCTTTGACCGGTCTCTCTATAGTATCTGTAGCAGTCGGTTTATGAAGTCGGTGTATCAAACTCCTCCATCTGCATGCGAAACACCTCGCGTTCCCAGAAATCGGCCTGCTGCTCCGCGGCTCGCCGGCCTGCGAATTGGATCTCCCCGTTCATCATGTCGCCCTCGGCACCGTCCATCAGACGCTGGTAGCATGTCTTCTTCTTGGGGTCGTTGAAGTGCTTGTAAGGGTTTCCAGGGTCGAGCCAGGCGCCACAGAGATAGCAAAAGTGAGACTTGCACTGGAAGCATTTCATGTGGTTGCAGCCATAGGCTTTCTGGCAGGGGACGTTGCAGGTCGGACAGGACGATGTGTTCATCAGAATGTAGCGAAGAGAAGCTTCTTCCTCTTCCGTCAGTTCACGTCGCTCGCGATCCTTGCATCGTATGAAGTCTCCATGCCATGCCTTCAGGCAGACTTTACAGAAGGCGAGGTTGCAGTCCTCGCAGATGACCAGACGGTCCGTGTGTGGAGTCCCAGGAGGTTTAGCGTTCGAATCTGGGTCGGCATCTTTCTTTTCAACCTGTTCTTGTTTTGAAGGCTCATCATATTCGTCATCAGATTCATCCAACCGAGAGACATCGGTGACCTTTGGGTACCTTTCCGAACGTATTGCACCCTGGCACCACATGCGCGGACAAAAGACCATGGACGGATCGGCCTCCATCTTCTTCTTGCGCTTGATGTTCACGAAGCGCTGGACAGTCTCCAGTGGGAGCGGGATTTGTAGGAGCTCTTTGGGCGAGATCAAGCGCTCCTGCGTCCGCCGATCGACGTTCGCATCGCCAGACTTGCCACAGTCTGGCGACAGGCATTTCACACTGTTGACATCGCCTTCCTTGACGCAGTTGCTGTAGAAGTCTTGCAGACATGGGACGCAAAAGACGTGATTGCATCGCTGCATGCGGTGACAGACAGCACCCTTCTTTGGCTCCAAACAGATGCCGCAGTCGAAGGTTCCCTTCTCGAAAATGTCCTTGTTGAGCTTCTTGTCCACATGCACCAAAGCATCCTTCATGCTCATTGGGAGCCGGACTATCCCATCTGTTACCTGATTTGCTATGCCGAAGACGCTCTCAGAAGCTTCCTGGAGATAGGATATGTATGCGAACAACATCTGCATGCCTCCGTATTCCTCCCACAGTGTCTCGCCCTCTTTCTCGAGCTTCCTCAGCACAGCGTCGGGGAGCCATTGCGGGGTGGTGGAGATTATCAAGATGGGCGGACGCTTGGTGGGGTAGCCCTCTGCGAGCACGATGTCGAGGAGGAGCGGCGGCAAGTACGAGAGGCGTTGAACAGCTTCCTCTGGCTCGAAGACGACGGGAAGCGGCCGCGCAGGAGCCGTGAGAAGCTCGATGGAAGCAGCCGGCGCGGCAGGATTGCGCAGGTCGAGAGTGAGCTCCGGGTAGATGGACTGCAACGTCTCGAGCTCCTCGACGCACTCATCCTCTGGGCTCAACGCGGCCATGTCGAGAGAGAAGATGCGAATTGATAGAAGGAGGAGAGGTCAAGTGATAACGCCGCCACTGCGAGCGATGGGTTCGAGATTACGATTATAGCTCCGCCGGGTGGCGAAAGCGGATAGCTGAGTGTTGTTTGGCAGTGCAGGCAGATTTGGCAAGCAATGCAGAAGCCATTTTAATAGCCTTGGAGCTGGCCGCCAGACGGCTGCGGTGATGGGAGCCAGCACTGTGATGCCTCGGCCACGGGCGTTAGTTCATAGTCATTGCGATTCCAACGGAATCCAACCTTGATGTTTCGTTCCCCACGCGTCACGTAAGCAGCGCCTCCCGCGGTCGCCATGCTTGGAATTCGTGACGTCCATCACCGGACAGCCAGTCACCACGACGGTCAACAACCGTAGACACTCGCTCCCAAGGTTTCTGCCCGCGGACCGCCGCCATGGAGGACCCGCCTCTCGCATCGCTGTCGCTGACGCACGTGCACTATGTTGGTCGCACTGCTACGAGCTCCACATAGAAATCTAATGTCGCGCAGAATCCCTTCGACCGCGTGTCGTACCTCTGCGCCTGGCTGGCGCTGGTGCCGCAAGGCCTCTGCGTCATCTACGCAACCCTCATATGGTCCAACCGCGAGATTGAGATCATGCTCATGTTCGCGGGGCAGATGGGGTGCGAGGCGCTCAACTGGCTGCTGAAGCGCTACATCAAGGAAGAGCGACCGCGGGGTGGGCCTTTCTCTTTTTTGCTCGTTGCTCCTTCCTGCCTCCTCGTTGCGCCTTCCTCCTCCCTCCTTCCTCGTTGCTCCTTCCTCCTCCCGCAGAGGCTTACACGTCACAGAGATGCACGGAAAGGGCTACGGCATGCCCTCGTCACATGCCCAGTTCGTCACCTTCTTCTCCGTGACCCTGACCTTCTTCCTCCTCTTCCGCCACGTCCCGCATCCGACCGAGACGCACACGCCGTTTAGCTTCATCCAGCGCCTGTTGCTCTCAGTCCTTGCCCTTGCGTCCGCCGCTGCCGTTGCCGCGAGCAGGATCTACCTCAACTACCACACCCCGAAACAAGTCCTGGTCGGATGCGCCGCAGGGGCCATCTCCGCCGTACTGTGGTTTGGCTTCACAACATACCTGAGACGAGCCGGCTGGGTCGAATGGGCCCTCGAGACTGAGCTGGCTCGCTTGGCTCGGGTACGAGACCTGGTTGTGCAAGAAGACTTGGTTGACTCGGGCTGGGCGCGCTGGGTGGAGAGGAGAAGCCGGGCCAACGGCCTCAGAAAGCAGCAGTGACCAGGCTGCGGATTAGTCTCTCCAGATCTAGACGGCATACTGGGCATCTGTTTCTGAATCTATCTGCAATGCACTTCTGGAACTTGCGCAGACCTTGCTGTTTGGTCGCCCACTCTTTGCGGACTTATGTCAGTCGCAGCTGGTCAAATCGTACCATCAACCGACTACATCTCCTGATGAATGGACCCATGCTTCCACTGGCTCTGTGACTCTGTCGCCGTGCTCGCATAACCCTTCCAAGGGTCATCTTTCGGGCAGTGACATCACGCTGAGTGTCCAGCACTTGCCTGCGGGTCCTACTCTTCAAGTCCCCGTCACGACCAGTTTTTGGTGACTAACTCCGAGCCATTCGTAACATGACTTCCTGCCTGATTCTAGGCAGGCAACAGGCTTGCTCCACAAAATCACCTCGATATCCAAGCAGTGCCTTGACTATGCAGTACCTTCGTCGCCCACTCCATCGCCTATCTCATGCTTTCGCAATCGCACCATGGAAGACCTCGTAGCTGCTACCGGAAATGTTCTCTGGCTCCCAGACGTCACCAGGTTACTATCATGTGCGATAAGGATCTCTATCTGATGGATAGGAACAAGCTAGCTGGAGAATCGGACTGGTTCTCAATAGCGTGCAATCTACACGCGGTATACTGCTAAAGAAATACTCTGCTCGAATTTACACACTCACTGACTGTCACTATAGTTCCAGAGGAAAGGCTACATAACTTTCCCACCTGAGAAAGCGAAGTACATTAAAGCTCTAGTCCGTTACCTGCAAAATAGGACCTACGCAGGTCCCATACCTGAACGTGGTCGTCGTGTACCCTCGTGGGAACGCAACTCAAACACGCCTGCCAGTTCCGACAGTGGATGTACTATCCACTTCCGAACCAACAGTTCCGCACTCCTAGAACGCTTTCCGGAACTACGTGATGTCATGGGGTGGACTATCCATGGCGAGGCGGCGGTCAAAGCATGCAAAGTCATCACACATCATGCGGATTCTCAGGTACGTGTGTCCTGGCCGATGCGCAGGATAATTCGTACCATACTCACAGACCCAGTCAGTCATCCACTGTTTGCATCTCCTCTCCACCTCCCGCTACACCTGCGACCTTGCACGTCTCCCACCACTCGTCCAAGCCGCACTCTTTCCTTACCTCGCAGAACTACAATCTCGCAAGCCTATCTACAGCGCCGACGCCGTTTTCCACGCGCACATGTACAGGTGCGCCCTCAAGTACATGCTATGGCATCTGAAAACGTCTGTGGTACAGGCGTTTCGGCAGGGCGTTAGGCCGTGGGTCAATACGAGCTTTTGGCCCGGCGAGAGTTTTTTGGATGCTGTGAAAATCGCCTGGGCATCGGAGCGGTCCGTCTACCAAAGTCTGCAACAGAAAGTGGAGGGGTTCGTACACACGACTTTGATCGATGCCCTTGTTGATGTCATGGCCTGTAATTGGGGATGGATGGAACATGACGAGGATGTCATGCGAGTGCTTAGAGCAACGGAGTTTAGGAGGCTGTTGGAGGGCGTGGGGAGATGCGTGGAGACCGTAAAGATGGAGTGGCAGGATTTAATTTTGTGTTGAGATGACAAGTTTGATTTCTAAGCTGAAAGAAGGCGTGAGTGAGTGAGTGATGGAGCGTCAAGTCGGAGTTCAAAAAGATGGCGTGGGAAGGGACTTTGGCTCTCAGAGAATACTCACGGCTTAACATCGCATTTTGCGGGGTTAGATCACGAATTGTTCTGCAAGGCCAGTCGTCATAACTCTACAAAGTACACTCAAACATGACTACAACAGAATAATCATCTACCTATGTAGGCCCCATGATGCCATCGTAAACGACACAAAATGACACAAAATTTCTTTCCAGGATATGCTACTTCTTGGCAGTGCTACTACTGCTACTCTCAACATTGGAGTTTCCTCTGCTAGTCTCCTTGGTCCCAGCACCGGCATTTGCGTTCTTGTCGCCGGCGGACTGGGTGCGCGCGGCGAAAGAGTTGCTTCCTGTTGCATTACCAGACTTAGCCTAGGAGAAATTAGTCGTAAGACGTGCAAATGAGAAGGGAAGGGAAGGTCAGAGGACTAGGCCTGAATTTCCGCAGTGTGGGAGTGAAAGTGGATCATGGTAAAGGGATTCTGAAATGGGTCATGGAAGGGGGAATGGAACAAGGGGACGCACCTGCGAGGACTGGATGCGCGATGCATCGCTCTTTGACATTTGGTTGTTGTTTCCGGGCATGGTGGTCGTGAGCGGGTTGATTGAATGGAGGAGTTGTGAGTGAGCTGTGGATGGTTTGTGAGTATTCTGGTGCAGCTTGTAGGTTTTAGTGGGCAGTAAAGACGAGATACGGTCCAGTCAACGGTGCTTATATAGGCTGTGTAGTGGGTGATGATGGACGATTAGGGTTGATTTGCTGTTTGCTGTTTCCTACCTGCTGCTTGCTGCTTTCTACTTGCTGCTTGCTGCTTTCTGCTTTCTACTTGCCACTTGGCGCCTCCTGCTCGTTGGTTGGGTTGCTTGAGTCCGGGTCAAGAGTTGGGCTTGCTTTCAATGATTATGTACAGCTCAGTCCGAAAGATGGGGTTACACAAACAACAAGTTGTGGTGGGTGTATACTCGTATTGGTCAAACCTAATGCCTCTAAGGAGATGAAGATGAAGAGTTCGCCATTTACTTTCTGCCCCGGCTTTTCGCGCCGTAAACCTAGGATAGTTCCGTCTCTTCAAGAAAGCTTCAGAATACGCATGCAGTTTATCTATTCCTCGAGAGCAGCTGGACCCGATCCGGAGTGAGATATGGCGAATCTCGGGATATAGAGGTTGCCGAAATCTTCCCAGATATCCAAATCTTCGATGGTTCCCAGCTTTACCGGTACGTCTTCTTCGTCGCGTACAGTGAAAATTACCTGGATAAACCGATACGCATGCTGGGCTGTGAATGGATTCGTTACAGGCACTGGAGAGACCCATACACCCGTAATGAGACCGGCGTCTACTGCCGGTTTGAACTTGGCATATTCACTGGCCAGTCGGAGGGTCAAAAGCGTATATTGACTGGATTTATTGACCCGGATCTTGACCTGATTCGATGAGATAAGTCGCATTGCGGGCAGAATATCGGTCCCCTGGAGGGGCAATGTGCTTTGTTGCCTGGCGATCGTCATGTTGGTGATCGTCATGTTGGCGATCGCTTGATCAAGATCACCTTGGGGTAATATGAAAGTCTCAAAGTACTTCGGCACCCGATCGAGCGATACTGCGATGTGGCGTGATTTGAGCCAAAGCGGTAGGAACTCGTTGCGGGTGGTTTGGCAAGTCTGGGTCAGACCCTGGAAGTCACAGAAGAGTGAAGGACGCTCTGTCACTCTAATAGGTCTGATGGCCGTGCTGTTTCTCTGCAGATTGCCGAGGATGTAACTATATATTTCGTTCCGGAGCTCTGATCACCCTGTCAGTCGATGGTTGTTTAGAAGTCGTGTGTGGTGGATACTCTTACCCCCAGGTAGTGTAAGAAAGGGACACTGTTTCTGGCCTACGCCATAAGTGCCTAGGGTAGTCATTGTGGGTTGATAATTTCTGTGCCACAAAGTTAAGTGGAACCTAGAGAGCACCTCATCAACGTGGAGGACTCACATTGTTGCTTTCGGTCCAAAGCGTGAGTTAAATGTGGTGTCACTCGTTGGGTTGAAAGGTGTGCCGTTGATGTTGAATAGGAAGAAAACAAGGTAGAAAGGTGGAGCTAGAAGGCGAGCACGCACGGTTCATGTATGAAGCTAGATAGGGCGGAGTCAACCATCTGCCCAAAAGTTACTGTTATCGTCTTGCACCCGATCACGAATACTATGTAGTACTTTTGGGTGTCTCTAATACTGTGAAGGATTGGATCCTTCGGAGAGTAGACAATCACGGCAAGCGACCTGCATTTACTACGTCATTGGCGAGTCTGCAGGTACCATTTTGTAGATCGTGTGCAAGAATGTTATTGTCAGGCACCCACCACAGACTACCCACGACCCACGGAAACCGAATTTCACTTAAAACGGCACACAGATCGGTACTACCGGAAACTACAAGCAAAAACCCACATACACTCTCTCTATCGGAATCTCGACCCCTTCGTCTTTCTTGAAAGGTACATATTAACCTTTTTTTTTTTTTAAATTACCCTATAGAGCCTTTTTACTTATTTACTATTATATAAAGGCTATAACGTACTTTACGGGCGAGCGACTTACACGGGCGAGCGACTTACTCTACCAAGCCCCTACCAAAATCTATACTATATACAATAGTACACAACTATTATAAATAGTTATTAAAAAT
>MU004595.1:0-26540 GCA_010405375.1 Lophiostoma macrostomum CBS 122681
CCTATACTGCATCCTTGAGTCCCTCCTGCTATATCCTAGGCTTCCTGCTCGAATACCTCTCATACTAGGTCTAGCGTATACTAAATAATTATCTTCTTTTCTATTTTAAGAAGCTTTATTAAGTTAGGTATATAATTATATTAAAAGGTTATTCTAGTATATTATTATTAAAGTATTCTTTTAGAAATATTAAAGATCTAAGTAGTATATAGTATACTTAGTAATATATCTTACTAAATTACCTAAAAAGTAAGCTATATCTAAGCTTCTTTTTAAGTAGGTTATACTTTATTTTATTAAGGTATAATTATATATAGAGATAGTTAGTAAGGGCTTGGCAGAGCCTAGCTACTTGCCCGTGCCGGCCACTCGCCTATAAAGTACGTTAGAAGGCTTTCCTTAATACTAAAACTAAGTCTTATTTTACTTAATTAAAATACTCTTATAATTATAATTAAAATAAGCTAATTTCCATGTAAAATAGTTAAAAAACTACGTTTTTATAAGTATTTATATAAGGCGTTAGTAGGGTAAGCCATTTTTGGTGTCCGGATAATATTGGCCACCGCGTGCGCATCAAAATGAATTTTTGCCCGACACCTCCTTATCGTCCGCCGTAGTGGAGACGCCCCCAAAATCTCGGGCCCGCTCGCATCCTTCCAGCACCCGAAAGACAATAAGTCCACCTTGCGCATCCGATCATTGAGCTTGAGACCCGCTGGGCTTTCCATCTTTGGCAGAAAAAGTCGCTGATGGCAGATTATAAGAGATGGGTTCGCCCGCAGTGCATCGGCCTCATCAAGCACTCGCATTCCACCTCATATACAGCTCTATTTCAACAACTAGCAATCAGCCTTCCAACCACCGGAACGACTTCTCAACTTTGTTACCCAAGTTTACCATAATAAAACCACTTTGTCAACTACACATCCAACTTCCACAATGGCTTTGAAGATCGCCATTATTGGTGCAGGTCCAGTATCCCTGACCCTGGCCAACATCCTTCAAAACAAGTCCATTCCGTTCACCCTCTACGAGGCCACCGATGAATTCCGCCACCAAGGGGGCTCCCTCGATCTACACCCCGAGTCCGGCCAACTCGCTTTAGAGAAAGCCGGACTCTTAGACCAATTCAATAAGCACGCTCGTCCCGAAGACGACTGTCTGAAGCTCGTCGATACCAGTGGAGAAGTTCTTTGGGACGAAGACGGCGCCGAAAAGCAAGCAGTGGCCGCAGACGCGAGATTTCATGGCCGACCGGAGATCGATCGTGCTAAGCTGACAACCATCTTGTCCGAGAACCTCAACAACGAGGCTATCAAGTTCTGCAAGAAGTTGACGAAGGTTGTACCGAACAGCAAGACCGAGAAGAAGTACGACCTACATTTCGCGGATGGGTCTGTGGAAGAGGACTTCGACCTCGTTGTAGGTGGTGACGGCGCATGGTCCAAGGTTCGGCCTCTACTCACGGATGTCAAGCCACACTACTCCGGCATCTCCAGTCTGGAACTCTGGTGCAATGACGCCAACAATACTAATCCGTGGCTTGCGAGTTACGTCGGTCCTGGAATGCTGATGTCAATGGGCGAAGGCCTTTCAGTAGCCGCCCAGCGCCAGGGTGATGGCAGCATTCGCAGTTATGCTTCCCTCCGGGTACCCAAAGACTTCTGGAGCACTTGCGGAATCAACTGGGATGATCACGACACTGCAAGGAGGCACTTTGTCGAGAAGAACCTCGACCATATCGGCGACGATCTCAAGAGGATTATCCTTGAGTCGAAGGACCAGTTGGTGCCACGGACATTGTACGAACTGCCTGTCGGGCTCACATGGGATTCTCGGCCTGGTGTTACTCTTATCGGCGACGCCGCACACCTCATGACGCCATTCGCAGGCGTCGGCGTCAATGTCGGCATGACTGATTCCCTGGTACTAGCACAGGAGATTGTGGCTGCGTCCAAAGGAGAGAAGAGTCTTGACGAGGCGATAGAGGCTTACGAGAAAGAGATGTTTCCAAGATCGACAAAGTACGCGACCAAGACGATGAAGAACAAGACCAAGCACTTCAAGAAAGATGGCGCGAGGGAGTTTGCTAATATGATGAGAGCTATTCTTGCTGGGAAAATGGAAGCCCCACAGTAGACGCGAGAGGCCCTCATGAACGCGCCCACAGCCAAGAGGCTTCATCGGCCTTTGTTAACCTCTATATTATACTATACTCATCGTTTTACAACGTTAGCGCAAGCCTGTTAGATATGTTCCAATTGATACTGGTAACACTTCTCTATCTACACTTCATCCATACCGCGCGATATCCATGCTACTAAGATGATCGATGAGTGCACCTGTCACCCGGACGTGAAGACTGAGGTCGAAGCGCTCAAAAGAGGTTTGATGTCACAGGGCTATCAAGCGAATTTTGACTTAGCTACCAGAAATTCCCTACGCTTAATATAGTTATACCTATTAGAGGAACTTTAAAGCAGTAAGCATACAGCACGCTCCTAAAACGCTTCACCGGGCTTTGTTATACTCTATCATTATTCTTATACATTATATAACGCCGTTCAACAAAGGTGCTTGGGATGTACTTCATTAACAACAAGCTCCATCGTAGGTATATCGCTGCTCTGATGCGTCCCGCTGTTCCCAAAAAGAAAAACCCCCGTGAATAACAACTCTGAAATGAAACACAACACTCGGTGACATCACGGATACTCCCATCCCTTCTTTCCCTTGATACCGAAATCAATCTTCTCATCCAGCGTCGCTAAGAAATCCTTGTCGTAGCCTCCCCTATCCTTGAGGACTTTCAACTTGTCCTCTGTCTTCTCACACTTCGCGTAATACGTCCTCTCAAAATTGACTACGTGATCCTCATGCTCCAGAATCGCCCACTCGGGCAGCTTCCTCGCAGTTCCCTTCTGCCACCAGAACCTGCCTCTTCCATTGGCTTCAGGCTCGAAGGAGCGCTCGAAGTCGATCAAAGCTGAATTCGGTTCCGGCCCACGAATGAGATCGCGATAGTGACAGATAGGATGTATGTATTCGTTCGTCTCTCCGAATTGGTTGATGTCTGTGAGGATGTACTCCCCTTGCCTGTGGTCATACAGTTCAGCGCGGCATTGTCCTGGGACCCTACGCACTTCGCCAGCGAGATGATACAAGCCAGTGTATGAGTCTACGATTGGCCCAGTTCCCCAACCGTAATCGAAATCTGGATGTGTATGTGCTGGATCTGTCTTAGGCTCTTCGAGACCAGTTGGCGCCGGATTGATGATTGGTAAATTTGGGATCTGCTTCTTAAGCCAATCAGTCCAGCCGTCATGGTGATAGGTACAGTTGTATCGAATCCGGTTCAGCCAACGCCCATATTGAGCTAGTGAGGCGTGGAAGGCCGTTTGGTCAATCGTGAGGTATGGCGAAATACATTGCAGCATCCAGCAGAATGTAGCCGTGGACAAGTCTATGCTTCTTGTGAGTTGAGCAATTTCAGGTGGTCAGTCTAGACTTACGTTCCAAGTCGCCCTTCATATCGCCAATAGCATCATCTGAGCCTCCTCCGCTATTGATATGGACTCCCGGAAACCACACCTATATGAGAAGTTAGTATGCTGTGTTCAAGCATCATAGCAAAGGGTGCAATCCTCCGTACCTGCTTCAGTTCAGGCAGAGGCTTGCCTTCCTTGGCGAGCTCTTTCGGGATATACCACAGTGTTGGGCGAAAAGGACTGCGCCGCTCGTCGAGAGCTAAGGCATGAAACGCATGTTCGATTTCTGCAGTAATCAGTATTCTAGCTCAAAGTGACGGGAATCCGCACTCACGATCATTCAATTGGACATTGTGGAATCCGAACTTCGTTCTCTTGCGTGCGTTGTCGAACCACATTACATCAGGGACACCCAGACTGCCCACAGTATCCCACACTCCGATTACTTTTACTTTCCTGCTCTCCGGACTAACCGCCAATTCCCCATGCGGAAATATGTCCCAGCTTTGAGCCCGATTCTTGGCTCCAGACTCTCTCTCTTGCTCGTTCAACTGCGTACCTCGCCTAGTGAGTTTGCCACTGACGAAATTCGTCCAGGCTTGAGTCTCACGGAATGGGAGTCCTTCGTCATTCGCTTGGTAAGCGCGATATACTTGAGGAAATAGTTGCATATCGATCGGCCTGATGACCCCGATATCTAAAGCTCTAGGTCAGCTGGGCCACTCCTGTTGAGGCAGCACTGGTTCGAGCAACCTAGGATACAAGAACGGAGCTCTGGGGGACGCTCACCTGTCACTAGACCCGCTACAGCTCTCGCTGTATAAGCGCCTCTAGAGAATCCAAAACAGAAAATTTCATCACCGGGCTCATAATTTAGCACGATGAAATTGTACGCTTCGATAACGTTCTCCGCCAAACCAGCACCTGTCCCACCTTGACGTCGCCGGTCTGATTCGCTCAGATTCCCCGTACCTACTCCACTGTCATAGTAAACGACCTGATGGAATTTCTTAGTGGGATCATCTTTGTCTGTGCCAATGCGCGCCAGGTGTCGACACAATCTTGTAACGTTCGAAGGCACGTTATCGGTTGAGCAGACACTCGACTGCCATGTACCGTCACAGCAAATGATGATGCGGCGTTGCCACGGCTTTTCGTCTGCCATTTTGGTACGTGTATTGATGTCAGAATTTCCAAAACTGCGTCGATAAAAGGAAGAAAGTCGCCGATGTTATATAGATTGGACAAAGTAAGACGCCCAGCAAGGCTAGGAGCACCGGCGTGTGAGTCCTTCCTTTAAGAGCGAGGCGTTGTACTTTATTTCTGTGCAACCGTAAGCACGAATCCCAATGCCTCAAAAAAAGGCGTGCAAGTTGGACGCACACTTGTGCAAGCTTTGTAGGCAGCGACTCAACGCCCGTCTATGACAACAACCCACCACACCTCTCTGGCGTCTTCTCACAACTCGCACTTGGGGTTCGATCTACTCAGCTGCGGACCCACACCGTCCAATAGGTACCCCTCTTTGCCGAGCAGCGAGCTGAGGCATGCTCGTCGAAAGACTTGGTGGCTTTGAAGTTTCTGTGCCAAAGCTGGGCGGTGAAGTTCGTTCGCACAAGAGATTGGATGTATAAAGGGGATGCATGGCTGGCGGGCAATTCAAGCCACGAATGGTCTATGGTTATGGTGGCCTCCAGCTGCGGACCAAGCCGTCGGAAAAGCGGGATCTAAGCGGGAACAGTCTAGCTTCATTAGGACATGGAGCTGAGGGAGATCGTTCTCGTGCACCTCAGCTGTATCCAATCCATCTCAAAGCGGTAGAAAGGCGTTCTCATGTCCAGCTATACGTTGATTGTGACCACCGTCAATCTGATGGGCGGAATGTCGATCGATCTAGATTTGGAGACAAGGCCATTTGATTCACGGTTGAGCGAGTATCTCCTCTCTGCGTATCTCAAGGTTTGTGCTTGCGCTTCGATAAAAGCTGGATCCCTGAGAGTTATGTCAGACGCTGCATGGTACGACTTTTGCGTGACAGAAAAATATTTGTCTAACGGAAAAGTCAGTGTGACTAGAGTCAACTAAGCCCCCTTCCAATCGCGATAGGCAGCATGTAGCAACACAACGAAGCTTTGCCCCTCCGGACTCCCACTAGTGAATGGAGTTCGATCATGCCAATCTAACGGATTGATAGCTGGACTTAGGATACCACTTCCCTCATCGATCTTCGAATCAACAACATTCATTTTCCGAACAGCCCAATCGATATATGCGCCTCCAAAGATCTCTGGCTCCAGAACGGCCATCCTGAAAACCGCAGAAGCAATTAGACTCGTGCCTGAAATCTCTCCGAACCAAGAGGAGTCGTTAAGATAGTTGCGCAGTAGCCCACTGTTATCAACATCTTGCGACCTCGCTCCATCGATGATCCCTTTGATAAGATCGATCAACGTGCTCTGCTCATCTCCGGTCTCCCCATTGTACCCACTCTTCCTCATTGTGGCCAACACGCGGCTCATACCTGCCACAGCCCATGCATTCCCTGTGCTCCAAAGTGCGCGGTCATTGGTATGATCCTCGGATCCCACAATGTGCAACCACAGGCCACTGTCTGTCTGCAGTATATCAGAATAGAGTTTACACTGGTTCGCTGCTTCCTTCAATAACTCCACGTCAGAAGTGGATATGGCATAATACGCGAGGAAGGGCGGCGCCATGTAGATGAAGTCGGCCCACGGCTCCGGGTAGGCTTCGCGTTGGGATATCGCACCATTAGACCAGCGGGGAACGACATTCAGGAGGTGGTCTGCTTGGCGGGCTGCTGCAGACGAATAGGCCTGATTACTTTGACCGATGATAAGGGCGGGAATGCCGAGAGAGGCGGGATCACCTGCCGCACCTGCAGAATGTAATCGTCAGCTGAGCTTCTATTTTCTCTTCCGTCGGATCTTGGACCTGACTTGTTCATTGCCACGTCTCAGCTTATCCATATATATGCAACTCTCTCGAATAGGGTTTACCCTGAAGCTTCAGTATGTGTCACACAGTCTACTCACCGTCACCATTCGCAAGAGTGTCAGAGCCCGTATCTATATGCGACTTGACGTACTCTAGCGCCTGAACGTCATCAACGTCCAGTGTAGGAATCTGCCCGCTTGGAAAAGGGTTGTTCCAGATACTGAGGGAAGAGTTATTCCATTCAAGCAGTGCTTCAGTGACCGTACCGTACTCCCAGCTGTGTGTTGCGACTTCAATGGCCTTAGCCAGGACAGTAGAGATCACTTGTGGCGAAACCATGGCGGTGGGTTGAGGTATATCGGCTGGTGTACACCACTGTACCTGAAGATGCAGACCCAGGGAGACATCTGGAGGCGCGGTGAATGTTATATGAGGCTCCCAGAGCCGCGACGGAGGAGTGAAAATATGGGCGTCTTGTTAACAGTTGCCGAGTTCGGTAATTGATTTTGGTCGTCGTCGTACAATGGGCTGTACCCCTGTAGCCTTCCTGTCGATCTTTCCGCAAATGTCAACCTCCGGTGTCGTGCAACAAACAGTCAGAATCAACCATGCAAATCGATACCTGCATCTATATCTGGTTTGACCATTGCAGTCATCAATGACGTTCATAGATGTCGCAGCAATTGGCTCCCTTTCGGGGGTTTGTATATAGTTGATCTGGGGTCGTGGAAGAGGTTTCCGACTCTGGGGCAAATAACACCAACGCCCGGGGGTTGGGCTCCTCCTTAAAACCTACGATGCATTCATTAGATTGGCGGTGAGGCTCCCAAATCTAGAAACCGAAAGTTATCAGGCAACAATCCATGGGACGGCAAAGATGACTCACTACCTGCCCAGGTGGCTATTGAATAGGGGGGAAGATAGAAGAAAGGATGGAGTCGGGGTTCTAGGTAGCGGTATAAATAGTACCTAGGTACCTAGGACTTAGCCACGAGGGTCACGTGACGGGAAGCTCAACATTGGCGCACTGAGAACTGTGGCTGACTAATCAAGTCTTGCTTCGAGGTTGCCAGTTTCGATGATGGAATACCTTCTGATGGAAACGATTGGGAGATTAGCAAGTGTGGATCTAGCCCGATCTTGTGTCTATCTCCCTGCCTTCAACCACGCTTGCAACTGAGCTCCTATCGCAATATGATTTCGTTTTGCTCGTGTCTAGGTACGCCGTCGTAAGCTGATGCCACGCGCACACTACGTCGGCTCCCCGGAGCTGCTGCTCGAACTTCCGATCCCAAGGAACAGGAGCATCACGCCTTGTCAGGGGCTTCGCCTTAGTCCTCTTTCTAGAACGAAGCTAGAAGCCACAAAGGGTGTCGTAGCAGACGGTCCTTCATCGGCCGCGGCTTCCTTCGGTCCAAGATTTTACGTCCATGCGCTGCTGCTAGAGTAGGTAAATTCACGCGGATGTTTTCACCAGCGACGTCTGCAGACCGAATTTGAGGGTACCTTCACGAGTGCGCTGCACTATGTGGCCTGCAATCGATGGGCACCCCGCAGTCGATACGTAATAGAAACTTCCCCGGACGATTTTTTCATTAACCGGTACCGTTATGGAGACACCCTTTGGCTCGCCTGCCCGCACCTACCTTCGTGTTAGATCCTTGCTGGCGTCTAACAATGATGATTCAAAAAACTCTTTAACGTAACTTGGAGATAGGACTAGCTTCCTCTGTGAGCTATAAGAGCACGGGACGGTTCCCACAGTGTTAGCAAGCACAGAGGCAACAATCTGCTGTTCAAGTGGACCCAAAATCTTCAATCAACATGAACCACCACGACGCTGAAATCGAGAAGGGGTATGAAGGCAATGTCTACAACATGCCAAGCAATACATACGGAGAGCAACAAGCGGTCAGCGCAGCAACTGTTGCCGAGGCTTCTGGACGAGGCGGTGATACTCATCGCGGACTGAAGAGCCGTCACATTCAATTTCTGTATGTTTCATCATCTCTCAGTCCACTCAATGCTCACTGCTTACCTCTTCACAGTGCTTTGGGCGGCGCTATCGGGACTGGACTTTTCGTGGGATCTGGATCCATCCTTGCTCTTGTTGGACCGGCGCCCCTGTTCATGGCTTACCTTTCGATGATGCTAGTGGTATACAACGTCATGAACAACTTGGCGGAGATTGTAACATATCTTCCGATGCAAGGCATCACCATCCCCTACTTCGTCAAACGCTTTGTCGATCCAAGTCTGGCGTTCGCCGTAGGTTGGAATTACTGGTAAAATTCAACCATACGTCCTTGAGGACACAGGTGCTGATCGGGTGCAGGTACGCATATGCCATTCTAGTCGCAGCCGAAGCGACAGCCGGGAATATCCTCATCAATTACTGGAGCAACCCCGTCCCAGATGCTGTTTGGATCGCCATCTTTCTCGTAGTAATCCTATTCCTGGTAAGAAAATTCCACTACAAGCTGCCTCTTGGCATAGACCTGTGAAGTGCCACCCGGGTAGCGTTTCACAGGGTCTGCTCAGAGCATCCGTTCTCTTATCTCCCTCCAAGAACCGTTACTAACCTTGTATCACTCTTCATAGAATATTGTCGCCGTTGGCGTGTTCGGCGAAGCCGAGTTCTGGTTCGCGAGCATCAAGTTCATCACGATCATGGGTTTAATCATCCTCGGATTCATCATCATGTTGGGAGGGAGTCCGAACGATCAAGGAAGGCTCGGTTTTCGCTACTGGAACAAACCGGGAGCATTCAATCCGTACTTGACCAAGGGTTCGAGTGGACGATTTCTTGCATACTGGACCGCGTTCGTTCGCGCCGGATTCGCCTTTATCACATCGCCCGAACTCATTGCTCTTGCCGCAGGCGAAACCGTTGCTCCTCGTCGGAATATCCCCAAAGCTGCGGGTCGCTTCGTATGGCGCCTCGCCGTCTTCTACGGCTTTGGTTCCTTCATTATTGGGGTCATCGTGCCCTCAGATGATGACCGGCTTCTGTCACCAAGCTCCAACGCGTCCGCATCTCCATTTGTCATTGGCATTGCACGAGCCGGTATTACGGGGTTGAATCATGTCATCAACGCGGCTGTGTTAACTTCTGCTTGGTCAGCTGGAAACGCTTTCCTATTCTCTGGCTCTCGCGTCCTCTACGGCATGGCCCTAAATGGTGAAGCACCCAAGATTTTTGGTCTTACCAACCGCAACGGTGTACCCTGGGTAGCAGTCCTCGCAACTTGGACCATCGGTCTTCTGGCCTTCTTGAATGTCTCCAACACCGGCGCTCAGGTCTTTGCCTGGTTCTCGAACATCTCCACTATCTCGGGATTCATCGCTTGGATCGTTGTCATGATCACTTATATTCGCTTTCGCAAGGCATTGGTTTTCCAAAACCTTCTACACACTCTTCCGTACAAGACGCCTTTCCAGCCGTACCTTGTCTACATCATCCTTGGTATCGTTTCCCTCCTTACTATTACCAACGGCTTTGGAGTGTTCACAAAGGCGAACTGGAACGTCTCCAATTTCCTTGCTGCCTACATCACTATTCCAATCTTCTTGGTGTTGTACTTTGGACATAAAGTATGGTTCCGCACTGCGTTTGCTATTAAGGTTGAGAACATTGATGTAATCAGTGGGAAAAAGGAGATGGATGAGTTGTGCGCGTTGGATGAAGAACCGATCCCGAAGAACGTTTTCCAGAAGATTTGGTTCTGGGTCGCCTAATGATATCGTGCGACGTTCGAAAACGCTTTACACCTACGACATGTATTCTAGATTTATCGCATATGGTACCAAAGCAATGAAATGACCGCTCCGCTGGAGAACGTTACTCCTACCAGGTGCTGGCTTAAGTGATTTTCTTGTAGGTACTAATCTACGAGGCTTGATTAAGACTCATTGGGAATTCCTAGAGCACAAGACCAAACGTGTATGTTGTCCTCTTCTAAGTCGGCATAGAGTGTCTATTATCATAGCGTTGGGATAGACCATCGATGTCAGGGTATGGGAGCTGTATTAACGTGTCGCACTCAGTATCCTGAAGTCGTACGTAAATGTCGTGTGGCCTCCACAATCTAACACAGCATTGTTCCAATCCTAGTTGAAACACTACCCCGTCTATGAGCCTTGCAACCTACGGAGCATGATACTCGAACCCCCATGTCAAGGGAGAGTCAAATGGTCGGATGACTGTGTCTAAAGAGGAACGTATGCGCCTAACTGCAATCCTTTTGCTGACCACCGCAACTCAAAAGATACAACAAAGAGGGGAAGCACAATCAGAGTCACGAAAGAGCTGATCAAGGACAAGTACAGCGGGGATCTCTGTTCAGCAGGCATTGGAAGCACACTCACATGAGGCCTTAGAAAGTAGCAGCTCTTGAGTCCTTCACATGGAGCTTGGAGGCCATTGCACAGCAAAGTCCATGCCAAAGCTGAATAACACTCGCTCGTCAGGCAATCTTGCCGTGACTTCAAACGAGCAATTGCTCTTGATCGGTTTCGGCCACGGCCCGTAAAGCCAGAATTGATCATATAGAATCTCGTTGTAGAAACCGGTGGTTAGTGGCCCACCGTATTCGTAGCCGTGACCACCTAATGGATGGCGTCGCATAATAGGATGCGAACTATCTGCGATTCGGATGTTCAGTTCCCCATAGCCGCCGAAGCATCCTCCGGCTACAATGAGAGTGGCGTCCTCGAGCCCTGGGTGTTCTTCCTCGAGAAGGCCCTCAAGTAGTAGGAAATTATGTTCGTTCCTGATAGAACGGTTTTTAGACTCGCGTATAATAGCTATTTTAAGGTGTACATACAGTCTAGGGGGATCTGGATACACCGAGAAGTCGCGGATCCGGAATAGCTGGTATTTTGCATCGACTTGAGTGTAGTAGGCATGATTATGGCCAGAGAATCCCATAAGAGAGGTCGCCGAGGGAATGTCTTCAAGGATCTCCTGCTTCGGAGTTACCACCATAGCTGCTCTAGCTTGCAATTGAAAGGAAAAATGAATGATCACGAGGAATGCTAAGGTTAGGAGCATACTGGGTGTCGATGTAAGCCGCAAATTATGACAAGAACGCTGCGATAGAAAGAGGCAATGGAAAGTTCCGCCAAAAACAAAGATAGCTGTATGCAGCACAGTGTTTTGTAGCTACGCCGTGCCAAGCGTTTCGTCAAGGCAACTTCAGTAATCCGGCAAGTGGCGATGCGTTCTAATTCGAGCGAACTCGAAGCGCCGATCAAGTTGATCTGAAAGTGTTTCGTAATGTCTCGAATACCTGGCAAAGGATGAAAAGGATCGAAGGGAAGTCTACAGGTCGGTAGGATAGTCAGACACTGCCACCGGGGTGTCAAGTGATTTACCAGCTCGTCACAACTTACAACTATGATACCAGGCTTACATGGCCTTTACATTAATCTCTTGGAGTACCTTTCAGGGGTGTTGCTTGATAGTGTTGTTCTACTCTCGCGATGGTGCACGGACGAGCGAAGGGCTGAGAGGTTCTCATAGGAATTTTCACTCCACCCACGAAGCTCCTTTCACTCCAAGGCTCTTTCACTCCACTCTTCTCGCCTTCACTCACAGTTCTAGCAGCTTCTAGGCGCCAGTATGCCCACGCACGGACCAAGAGCCAGGGTATATAAACACCCCGCCCCTCCCCACCTCTCCCTTCCTTCTTCTTCTCACACCAGTTTTCAAGAGCGCTCCACGGACTCACAGACGTACCTTATTTTTCAAAGTCGTCTTGTTGCTCGATGTGGGCAGGTATTGCACTTGTCCGAAGATGTATCTCCATGTCGAAGAAAAGCCCTCCTGTTACCCATACAGTGAGCAAGCAAGTAGTCCATGGATGAGAGTAACCAACGGATGCCTCTTACACAACAAGCCTTGCCAGCAACCTTCTTCCACACTCAAAAAAATTCTTCCTCCTTCCCCTTCGCGCGCACCGCCCTAGTGATAGCGGTTATTCCTTTCCTTTCTATCACCACTCTTTTATGCCCCCCTCATTGAGTACCATGGCTTGCTATGGTCTTGAAGAGGGGCTTGTCACGCGAGCTGTGTGAGGGTCATCGGCGTCACGCTCGGTGGCGCTGAGCTGGGTAACGAAGCTGGCTTTGCATTGATTTTGAGTGACGTCGCGGTGGGCCTTCGATGGACAGGCGGTAGCGGCATCGGTGCCACACATGCAGTGAGTGTCCCTTGCCTAGGGCGCCACGCAGAGTTAGAATCGCGACTTCCTCGTTCGCGCCTACACAAGCACTTAAAAACACCCCATCAGCCAAACCCTGGTGTGTTCCCACAACAACCTCATTCCACTGAACCACCGGACGGACTGGCACGAGAAGTACGGATAGGTACTTGCTCAAAGACCGCAACCTCCACGACCCAAGCTCGCGCGCAGCCTGAGAATCCCACGATGAATGACGTCACGCGTGACTTGCAGCGTCCGCCACTCCACCGCGATGATGCTCTCAGTGACCTGAGAAGCTTCCAACAGGACCCATCGAGTGGTCTCCCGACGCCGCAACATCTGGTCGCAATGTAAGCATATACCCACTAGTCAACGGATTGAGATAATGAGGTCCGACAGATCAAAGAGGAATGCATCTGAATCCCCACTCCTTCGCCTGCCTTCAGAGGTTCGAAACAGGATTTTCGCCTTTGTCTACTCTGGAGAGAAAATCATGAAACAAAAGCCATCAGATGAATTCGCATATCACCGGGACAGTGACGTACTCGCCGGACTTCCTTGCAATCTACCTCAAATCTGTCGTCAACTGTACTGCGAAACATACATCCTCCCCTACGCCTTGCCGACCGTGATCTTCTATTACGAAGACACCGAGGAGATTGAAGAATGGGCTTCGAATTTGCCGTTCGTTTATAGGGAGGCTATCACCAGCGTTGCTGTACCGAGTGCACTGGCGCAAAGGTGGACCGCAAAGACAATCTTTCCCTCAATCAAACTTGTCGTTGCGATCCAGATTCGATACCCGCCTTTTCCGCATTTGAACCCGCATTTTCACTGGCCCCCTACTGCCATGAGCGATGTTCAGGATGTTCAGGGAGTCGGCGTTGAAATCACTACAATGGTAGTAAGGGCGAAACGTTTTCCCACCCAATCGTGGTGTCATCGAGGCCGAAGACCTCTACCTCAAGGATTTTGAGGACGACATGTAGTCTCGCGGCTCTCTACGACGGTCGACCAGCTATTCTCATCTCTGGATTGAGGAAGGGAAGAACAAAAAGCTAGCAACAGTAGCCAGCGTAGTCTGACGATGATCTAGCTCAGCTCCAATATGTGGTGGGCGTCAATCGTGAGCTATTGATCGATGGATAGGAAGATTGACTGCCCTTTACAATGGATACTCCGAACTGACTGTGCTATGAGCTTGCCGTGAGGTTGACTGCGAATGTCTATGATTGGTCCACTCAAACCCGGTAACGATCCCTGCAAGCGATCCGCGATCCAGCTTGATCTTCGTCATGCACCTCGATGACAGCTTCAAGTCTTGCACGGTTTGAAATCAGTCGCATTTCCGAATACGCTAACCTGCCACGCGACACCATGACGACTTCGCTAATATGCATGGTGTTAGACTGCAGGGTCTCACGTTTTTTCCTTTGTTCTGCACCCATTCCTCCTTGATATCTTCCCCCCAAAGCGATGTCACAAAATGAGCGTTCACCACTACTACGGCATGATAGCGACGAGGAGGCAGATGAGAGGGAGGTCAGTATACGCGCAGGTCTTCGCGGAGAGCAGTGCTGATGTGACAAAAGCTTCTACGGCTAGAAGATCAAGACCCCGAGAACCCTCGTGCTTGGCCACGATGGCGGAAACTGGCAAACGTGGGCGTCATTGCTTCGATGGCCAGTAAGTGCACATTACTCTTACAGCATGTATACACACTGACCATGTCTTCAGTCTTGAGTCCTCTCGCAAGCTCCATGTTCACGCCCGGAATCGCTCAGATCGCTGACGACCTCAACACGACCCCTACGACCGTAATCGGGACCACAACAGGCTTCGTAGTCATGTTAGGACTGGGCCCACTCATCCTGGCACCCTTGTCAGAAACCTTTGGTCGGCGAAAGCTGTACCTGATCTGCTTCGCCTGCTTCACCCTCCTCCAGATACCCACCGCGCTCGCGCCAAATATCGCCTTCCTCATCACCGTCCGTAGTATCTCCGGCTTCTTCGGTAGCATTGGGATCGCCAATGGCGGCGGCACAATCAGCGACATGTTCATACCCAGCGAGCGCGCAGGCGTCTTCGGCTGGTACCTATTAGGACCTTTACTCGGTCCCACACTAGGACCGCTGTTTGGCGGCATCATCGTGCAGCGTCTAGGCTGGCGGTGGGTGTTCTGGATAATGACGATTATATGCAGCATCAATACTTTCGCCGGGTACATATTCCTCAAAGAAACCTACGCACCCGTGATCCTCAGCGCGCGCAAAACCTCCTACGAGCACGACGCCGCCGACGCCGACGGCACCAAATACCGCTACGAGGGCGAAGACAGCCGGCCCATGCGGCAGAAACTCGCACACTCGCTCTCGCGACCGCCCAAGATCTTCGCGCAGCCCATTGTGGCGATTATGTCGATTTACCAGGCCCTCATCTTCGGCACTACATATAGCTTGTACACAAACTTCCAAGACATATACGGTGGGTCCTATGGCTTCTCGACGGAGATAGTCGGCCTGCTGTATCTGGGCCCCGGCCTTGGTTTCCTGTTTGCGGTCTGGTTCCTGGTGCCCCGGATCGACGACGTGTATAAAGCGCTCACGGCTCGCAACAACGATAAACCCGCGCCTGAATTCCGCCTCCCGCTTGCCAATATCGGCGCGGTGCTCATCCCGATCTCGCTCTTCTGGTTCGCGTGGACGGTCGAGAAGCACAAGCATTGGGCCGTGTCCATTGCGGCGACGTTCTTTTATGGGATAGGCCAGGTTATGATATTGAACACGACTCAGAATTACTACATCGATTCGTTTGAGAAGTACGCCGCGAGTGCGATTGCAGCAGGAACGGTATTCCGGAGTCTTGTTGGCGGTGTGATTCCGCTTTTTGCGCCGGCGTTGTTCGAACGCATTGGGTACGGCTGGGGTATTTCTGTGTTTGCGTTCGTGAGCCTGGCATTAGCGCCTGCACCGTTGTTTTTCTTCTACTACGGCAAGCCGGTTCGAGAGAGATTTGCTATTAAGTTGTAAATGTGCGGATATGTGGGATGAGATGTAGAGAATAGAATGTGAGGTTTGATGAATTCGAACATGACTGATGAATTGCTAGACCGGGTTGCATGCAAGATCGTGAACCAGATGCGGCTAGTCGGAATGGAGAATGGTGGGGTATGCAAGGTACGGTCGCTTGCAGCCAGGCTACGTCATGCATCACGAAAATCATCGCATAGCGCAGTCAACGATGTATAAATTAAAGCCCATCCAAGCCTCATGTCGTGTTTGTAAATTATGGCGAACCAGAAAATCACTGTGGTATGTTTAGGGGTCGTTCTCCATATTCACGTTCGAAGCCAACATACTAAGTGATTATCCCGTGTCCATGAGTTTTATTTGGCTATTACACGATTTTTCGAGCATCCCAATTACCCTACAGCAGCGACCGCCTAGCAAACCCAGGTGTCGAAGTATTAGAAGAAGACGGAGGTTAGAACTCTCCAAGCGCCGTCGAAATGCCAATGCCCATTACATGCTTCCTGTACATCCCATCTAATTCATCCCCAACCCGCCCGCAACTAGATCTTCGCTCAATTGCTATATCGTCCCTTCAACTCATCAACGCACAGGCTTACAACAAAAGCGCCGCAAACCCAGCAGCCAAAGCACCCGCACCGATCTGCGCCGCACTGGCCGCATTCCACGTCGGCTGGCCGGTCGGCGCCTGCGTGCCCGTAGGAACCGTTCCATTGGTGTGTGATCCAGTCGGGCTTCCAGTGCCAACAGTGCCCAGAGTCGTGTCAGTAACCGTGACCGAAGCCGAGACGGTAGCCGTAGGAGTTACAGTAATCGTGGTGCCATCGATCACCGTGACCGAGGCCGACACCGTGGCAGTGTTGCTAGGACCGCCGGTACCCTCAGTCACTGTGACCGAGGCAGACACAGTGGCCGTGTTGGAGGGATTGTACAGGTTGCAGCGGATCGCGGCTTCCTGGACGGGATTCGTGGAGATGCGCGCTGGGATCGTGTAGGTGAATTGCTCTGAGCCCGGGGTCGTGCCCTCGGCGTCTGTGAAGGCCTGGCATGTTACTTGGGAGGTTTCGGCGCCGTCGACGGAAACGATTTTGAGGCCGCAGACGGAGGCGAGATCTGGGTTGGTGTCAGTAGGGCAAATCGGAGGTGGAATTGGATACTACATACCCTTGGCAACAACCTTGTCTGTCTCGACAGTGAAGGTTTCCAGTTCAGTGGTCTCCAGGCAGGCAGTCTCTTGGAGAGTGACCGTGGCAGCAGAGGCGCTGGAGAGGAGGACCGCGAGGGTGGCGACGCTGGTGAATGTCTTCATTTTGAGGGAAAGGTTTCGGTAAATTGAAAGTTTACGGGTATTGGGAGGTTGAATGCAAGAAACAATTATTCCAACAAAGGGAGTATGTGTCTATATAATGTAGAAAGCGACAGTGATCTCTCGGTCCTGGCTAACGAATGGCAGGAAAGTGAATGCTGCAGTAGGAGACTGTAGTGAAGATTGAGAGCTTGGTAGTGAATGGTGTCAAACCAGCAGCGAGCCTTCCACTATTTATCCTCCGCGCCCTCTCCACAAAGCTTCCAGGAATAGAAGCCTTCCTCGAGCCATGGCGGACCCAACCAGGCGGGTCTGAACACTGCCGTTTGCGCTGGACAGCGTGAGTGGCGGGGATGGGTGACGGTCCCAGCGGAGTGTCTGAGCCCCAGCCTCCAGCGGAGCCCTGCCCAGCCTTGCGCACGGGCCCCATCGCAAACGGCAGCGTTTCTCGTGCACTTTCAAGACGCGCAAATACGGGCAGACATGCACGAGAGACGTCTTCAGTAATATCGAAACCGTATGTTTCAGATGTCAGAAGCGTCTAGAGGCAACCGCTTGCAGTTTAGTGCCCCGTATTTCCGTTCAAACGAGCATGCTACCCGGTCTTCAATTCGTACGAAACCTCGCACTGCATGCCTGCAAGACACATGCTCAAAAGCTTGACTCGCCCGAGTAAACGGATGCTCACCCACGCATTGCGGATCGTTGGGGTAATTTCCCCTACGTGCGAGCTTGCTCTTACAATATCCATACGCTCCAAATATTTACGCTTTTCGATCATACCACAGATCTGTCAAGCGGTTTTCCGCTTAGCTACCAGTAATCCCCTACGCTTAATATAGTCATACCTGTCAGAGCAATTCTAAAGTAGTAGAACAGGATCCGATCAAGCCTCTTTCTATGCTCATCATTTGTGGCGATCCGGAAATTCACTTGACAGCCCTGTGGTAGCCGTGATCATGCATACAGGTCCTCGTCGTCTTGGGCAGCGTCGCCGAATCCTCCTTCAGCAATGTCGACGCTATTTTTGCCTTTGCCATGGCTCACCCCGGCCTTTCCATTCCCATCTGCAACACCGTTGAGGTGCTCTGTGCGAATGACATAATCATCTTCATCTTCGTTACTCTGTACTCCATCGGTCTGATTATTTCGCTGTGGGTGCGATGATGCCCCTTTACCCTTCCCCTTTGCTGTGCCCTGAATCTGTAGTTGCGAGCCTTGCTGAGAACGTGACGTGGAGAGTCGGACTTGCTGTTTCGGCTCTTCTTTCTTGCCGGCGCCCTCAAAAGCTTTTCGGACGCGCTCATAGTGTTGAATCTCATCAGCGCTGACACTAGGAACAAGCTCCCTGTTAGCCTCGACGAAGTCGTTCTCGGTGACCATGACAGCCGTGTCTTCCTCTGTCGCCAGATGGTCGAAGAAGTAAGCTATCGTGATGGCGTTGTGTGCGGCGTTGTACGCCTTGACCTTGTCGTCTACCGCTCGAGCCTGACGCGTGATGGCTTTGAGCATAGCATCCGAACACAGCGCATACATGTCGGCACCCGTGTAGGTGAACGGTAGCTTTGAAGCAACTCTCTGGAGCGACAATTGAGGATGCAGAGTGAATCTAGGCTAGGTTAGCGTGTGCGCATGTACGAGAGCTTGGTTGATCCATACTTCCTTGTCAACGCTTCCAAGATGGTCTGTTGCTTGTCGTGCGTATCGGAAACACCCAGGTATAGCATCTTATCAAATCGGCCAGGTCGCAGGAGTGCCTGGTCGAGCAAATCTGGCCTATTCGTGGCACCGATGACAAAAACGCCGCCTGCACCTTCAGCACCATCGCTCATCCCATCAAGCTCAGCGAGTAGCTGGCTGACGATGCGATCCATAACACCACCGCTGTCTCCTTGATTTCCGCGTTTGGGGGCTACCGAATCCAACTCGTCGAAGAAGACTACGCACGGACGAGCGTCTCTCGCGCGCTGGAAGACGCGACGTACGTTGGCTTCTGATTCTCCAATGTACATGTTCAGGAGTTCGGGCCCCTTGACGCTGAAGAAGTTGAGCGAAAACTCTGTTGCAATGGCTTTGGCCAAGAGGGTCTTTCCTGTGCCTGGCGGTCCATAGAACAGAATTCCGCTGCGCTTCTTCATACCCTTAGCAAACAACTCAGGACGAGCCAAGGGTAGTTGGATGGTTTCCATGACAGCATCCTTTACATGTGTTAGGCCACCAACGTCCGACCAACTAACATTCGGGATCTTGGGTGCACCAATAGCGTCTGCGAAGTTCTTTCGCGCCGCATCCACTGCTGCGTCCAGATCAGCCTTGGTAAGGCTATTACTGAAATAACCTCCGGATAGCTCGACGTCCCTGGTCGTGACGATTTCTCCTGACTTCGACGATCTTGTTGCGGACTGCGCCAATGACTCAATACGGTTGCCTTTGGCCACAAGGGCACGATCCACCACGTCGAGAAGATCGCCGGCAACCAGAGCTGCGGTCTTGACAGCAACATTGGCTAGGTCTGCCTCGGGGGAAAGTCGGATACCCGCATCGTCAATGATACTGCGGAGAATGCCCTCACGTTCCCCTTCGTCTGGGGCCGTCATTTCCATCTCGTGGGTGAAAAGACCACGGACACCCTCGGGTACCTTGTCGATCTCTGTGGTCGTGGCAACAAGGACGCGAGAGTCAGTGAGCACTTCCTTCAGTGCTGCAATCATGCGATCAGCATTTAGGGCATCAATGTGCTTGATGAGAAGTGCTGTGTACTCTGCACCGCAGGTAAGCGCACGCTCTGCCCTCGCCTTCAGAAACCCCTCCGTTTTGACGTCGCTACCACCTGCACCACCCTCAGAAAGGATATCGAAGGCATCAATAGGGAAAGTGTGTAACCCAAGGTCATCGCAAGCCTTTGTTGCTACCGTGGATTTCCCTATACCTCGCTGAGTCGAAGTAATCAATATAGCGATAGGCGGAAGTCCCAAATGAATCGCGCGGGGGCTCGTCGCAGCAGAAATCAATTCCCGCAGACGACGACGGAGTGACGAGATGAATGGCTTTGGCAGCTCGTCGAGAGCGGCAGCTCGTGACGATACTGTGAGCGGACGACGCTTTACGCCAAGATAATACTGCCAGGCACTGCTGATAGAAGCCGGGACTTTGCCTTGCTCGGTACCGTTCATCTCCATCTTGGTAGTTGCTGAATCTACAGCTACTACGCCTCCCCAGATGTCTTGTTCCTCGCCGTCTCGACGCTCACTCGCAGCTACAGTGCTTTCGATCTTGAACCACGCTGCGACCTTGACGGCTTTATCGCTTGCTTGCAATGCGCCATCTGAAGCGTTGGATCTCGTCCTGTTCAGGAGTTCGTCACTACCCATGTCGTCTTCAGCGGAGACGGCTTGGAAGGTCGCCCGACCTAATGATTCGTCAATAACAATTCCCACTAAATCTCCTGTCTTCACAACCCTTCGTTTCTGCTCGAAATGATCCTTGAGTGCGGCGAACAGACTAGGCTGGAGAAAGCGATCCGATGACAGGGGTGTAGAGAGCTTCAACAAAGATACTTCTTTGGCTGAAGGCGGGAGAGAAGAGCTCGTGAGACGTGGCTTCTGGATAGCACTGCGGGCTAACTGCGAGGGTGGATGAGGTGACAGCTTTGCAATGCGTAGGTGTGAAGGGGCACCCAGATTTGCCAACAGGATGGGCGAGAGATAGGCTTGGGAAGTGGTGTTGGCCGGTGAGAAACCGGAAATGCTCGACCTATAATCGTACTCTTCACTTTTGTTCATAGGGTATCTGTTGACTTTTTTCGCCATAGTTTCTGGTAGTCCGTAGATCCTGACCGGGCGCCACTCGTTATGATCTTCAGCTGCGTTACCGAAAGCACCGAGAGCCCACAAAGGATCTTGTGAGGGTTCTGCGGTCGCCTCAATCTTCACCCAGTCGCCAGAGAAACAACCGACCTTGATCAAGGTGTTAGTGTCAACGAAGATGCGAGCATCTTCATCGTCTTCGCCGCCAGGCTTGGGATGTATCAGCTCCTCAGGTACCGGCAATAGCAGACCTTGCGCTTTGAATACTTTGCCCTTGGACGCAGTCCCTCGTGCGGTGGTGGCCGTAAAGCTAGAGAACACAGAGCCTGGAGTTGCTATTCCATTCGTGTGGAAGTTGCCCGGCCGCGGTGTAGCGGAGCTGAATGCTGAAAGCACGCCGGATGATTGAGATGGAAGAAGAGGCGCGTTCAAAGAAATGATATCCTCGGAGTCATCGGAAAGGTCATCTGCTTCAGACCCAGAGAGTGCAGAATCGAAGTTATCCGTTGACTCCTCGTCAGGAGGCGTTGTGTTTTGGGAATGCGAACGGTCTTCAGCTGCTGAGTAGAATTGCTCGTTTGATGTATCTTCTTCTTCTGTGTCAGCAAAGCCGTTCGGTTCTGGAGCATGTCTTGCAGGGGGGAGAATGGGTAGCGATTTGGAAGGGCGACCGGACTGCAATACGACTACGCGTGTAGTAGGTAGCAGGAGTCCTTGCGATAAGGGCTCACATGCTGTGATCTTCGCTGGCGGTGGTGGAACATGGGTGATCGGGTGCGCTGGAAGCTGGAGCGGTAGTAGGTCCCCGCTGTGGAGGACTGGCAGCGACTGCAATGACTCTTGAACGGCCTTTCTCCACACGCGCTCCTGCACCGCAGGAGTGATCGAGGGCGCGTTCTTTCTGCCTGCCCCATTGATTCTCAGGTGCTTGTTGCGGAGGCTCGCTGCACTCCCGTTGCTTGGAGCATCACCGAAGCCTCCACCGAACTTTGCATGAACCTCATCGAGCTTTCTCAACGCGTCTGTATCTAGGCTCACATATACTGTATCTAGCCCAATTGGAACCACATCCAGAATGCGAATTTCGAGGGGCATATCTCGGCGCTGGATCTTGTTCGGCGAGACGGCCTGAAGCGTCTGTAGGAAAACCTGGAGCGCGAGAGAAGAGGCGGGATATCGGAGGGACGAGTGAGGTAGAGCCGCGGAAGGGTCGGACTTCTGGGCGGCCCGGACAGGTAGAATAGTCCACGGGACCGTGTTGGACGCAACAACTGAGCTCGGCAACCATGGGGTTATAGCTATGTGGAAAATGCGTTCTGTCTTGGGGCTGTCACCGTCCGCTATCGGGGTCAGCTCTCCTCAGGGACAGTTGTTTGTTTCGCCATATCGACATACCATCGTTTTGATACCCCCGGAATAGGTCGACCACAAGGTCCTCGGAGAGCTCTCCCACCTCCCCCTTCTTGCGGTCGTCAAGCAGCAAGCGCGCAGAGACAGGCGGCCGATCGAGCCTCCTCCTGCGCCGCCTCTTGCGCGGGTGGGGAGCACCATTCTGCGCCTCCATCTAGCACTGAGATCGAAAGAGCTCGATGAACACGACTGCAGAAATTAGAGATCCTCTACTACACATCGACTTGGAGGTTTGATGCCAAGACATGAGGACCTCGGCAGTCGGCGGCGTCTCGTGCTGCCCGGCTGGGACTGCAAAGAACGACTCCACGAACCACGCGAAATCGGTCCTTCCCATTACCAGGTCGATGGTATCGCTCGAGCAGGATTGCTAGATCCGCCTCTTCTTCACATGAAAGCACAGAGAAAAACAGCTAGCGGCGACTCGCCTCCACGCCAAGCACCCCGCGTCTCGTTTCGCACGTCCACCTCCGGCTCCGCGTCTGCGATGCCTGTGAATTGCCCCCTTCTTGCAAATCCAAGTTTAATAATTCGCCTTCGAGTTTGGAGGGTCTGCAGGCAGGGTACGCTCGCGTATCGAAGACGGGTTGGGCCTGGCGCTGTTGGCCACTGACATCTGCAAATCGTGGATTCCTGCCGCGTCTTGGAGTCCCATGACTGACATCATCGCACAGTGCGACACCCAGCTGCTGCAACAACAAGGCTGCCGA
This sequence comes from Lophiostoma macrostomum CBS 122681, assembly GCA_010405375.1. Classification (NCBI taxonomy): domain Eukaryota; kingdom Fungi; phylum Ascomycota; class Dothideomycetes; order Pleosporales; family Lophiostomataceae; genus Lophiostoma; species Lophiostoma macrostomum. The sequence goes on from MU004595.1 coordinate 22,917, forward strand.
TCATTCAGCCACAAGCTCATGCTTTTCCTCAACATCTGAACTCCACGCCTTTCGTTATCTGCTGTTCTGTCTTTCCTTCTTCTCCAATTTAGACATAGACATGGGACAGAGCTTCTGGTCTTGATTAAGGAATACTCAACATCACTTCAGCCTCCACCCAAAAGGCTTCATTGGGCTTCGTTATACCTCACAGTAGGGCTCATATAGCACATCACGACGTTCGACGAAGGTGCCTAGGGTATTCCTCATTAACCAGCTCCATCGTACATTCATTTGAAGCCTGCTAGATCGTCCCCAAAGCACTCAAGCACCGTCGTTATCACATCTACATCCCCCCAATGGGCGACATGCCTGGCATCAGTGTAGCCAAACAGAAGGTGGACAACGTTTGGGACAAGACCAAGACGAAAACAAAGGCAGCTATTGAATTCTCACACCAAGCCGAACGCCTAGGTCAATATGCGCCGGATCAAGAGAACGACACGACTGGATCGACCCAAGCTGTGGAGGCCAAATTCATCACAGCTCAAGATCCCGTCATCGTGACTGCTGATGGAGGCCGACTGCCAGCGGTGCCGGTGGAGGAGGCTATCAAGCTCAATGAATTAAGAGATATCGTCGATGACCGCGACCCAGCGGAGAAAGTGCCTATTAAGTCAGAACCACGTGAAGCAAAAGACGGCACTATCCATGGTGTGCGACCGAACACCAGAAGCTCGAAGGCTGAGTCTTCTCAGGACGCACCCCTGGGAAGTGCGACACCTCCCTCACGGACGAACCCTCTATTTCCCCCGCTGCCAATGTATGGCCCTCCAACATTAATGAGGAGGGTTCATGTCTTGCTCTTCCGGATAAGCTCATCAATACTTTCGCTTTGCTTCCTTCTGGTCATCATCCTTGGCGCAGCATTTACAAGCATTCCGCTTGCAGCAAACCACATTTGGATGAGGTTGACGTTCAGGAGTCCTGATAAGAGGCGGCCGTTCTATCACGAGGAACAGAGGCGTCGTAAGGTCAGGAAGATGGCGGAAAGGACTTGGAAGAAACAGAAGAATGAGGCATCTGACGGCCATGTCAATGGAGAAGACGGTCAAAAGACCAATTTTGACTTCGTACCCCTGGAAGGCGGGCCAGATAGCATACCGTGCGATGTTCGATACTACGCACGCCGCGTGGGTCTTGATTGCGAGATCTTCGACGTTCAGACTGAAGACGGCTTCATCATCGAACTCTGGCACTTGTATAACCCTCGAGAATACAAGCGGACCGATTCCGCAAAGCGCTCTCCTCACGCGCCTGAAGTCTTCCCCGAGGACTTCGTCGCCAATGGGTCGGCCAACGGAGCATCAGGCTCACAGTACCGCGACGGCGACAAGAAATATCCGGTCCTCATGATTCATGGTCTCCTCCAGTCGGCCGGTGCTTACTGCACAAACGATGATGACAGCCTCGCCTTCTTCCTCGCCAAGTCCGGCTACGACGTCTGGCTCGGGAACAACCGCTGCGGCTTCAAGCCCCGCCATAACCTCCTTGACTATTCAGATCCCCGAATGTGGGCATGGAACATCAGACAAATGGGTGTAATGGACTTACCAGCCCTGGTATCGCGCGTCCTCTCCGAGACAGGCTTCCCCAAGCTTGGTCTCATTTGCCACAGCCAGGGAACTACGCAAACGTTTGTCGCTCTCGCCAAAGAACAGCGACCAGAACTCGGGGAGAAGATCAGTGTATTTTGCGCACTTGCACCAGCTGCGTACTCCGGCCCACTAATAGGAAAGATGTACTTCAAATTCATGCGTGTCATATCGCCAGGCATGTTCCGCGCCTTCTTCGGCATGCACGCGTTCATACCGATCATGATGACCATGCACTCAATCCTTCCACCTCGTTTCTATGGTGCGATGGGGTATAGAGTTTTTGCATTCCTGTTCAACTGGACAGATGATCGCTGGGAGAGAGATCTACGAGACCGCATGTTCCAGTTTGCACCGGTCTATGTCAGCGCAGAGTCCATGCGGTGGTGGCTAGGAAGAGAGTGTTTCGCGAAACAGAAGTGCATCCTCGCGACGAGAGAGGAAAAGACAATGGAGGACAAGGAGGACGAGCAAGAAGACCAGGAGCTGCAGCGGTCGAGCGAGGAGAACTCCGATGCCTCTGATTCGGACAATGATGAAGATGAGAAGAGTCTACAGCAGAGCAGACAGGAAGAGCGGAGGGAAAAAGACGACACAGCACAGGCAGGCCCAGTCTTCCCAAACCACCAATTGGGCAAACTTCAGCCACGCGACAAATCCCGTGCACGCTTTGCATGGTATGGGCCGAAGACCCCTCCTTTTGCTCTCTGGGTCTGCGGCGCTGATGACCTGGTTGACGGCCGTCGCCTCCTTCGCCGATTCGAGCGCAATCGCGAGCCCTACGTTGACATTGTACACTCGAAGGTCATCGAAGGATATGAGCACCTTGATGTCATCTGGGCCATGGACGCGATTGAGAAGGTAGGGAAAGAGGTGCGCGAGGTGATCTGGCGAACTGCGGATGCCGAGTCTAGGAAGATCTGCAGAGTGCCTAGGGGCTGCGATGAGGTCAGGGATTTTTATGTGAGGAAGGACAAGAGGAGTTCGGCGACGAGAGCGGTGGATGCTAGTGCTGGGGAATGGGATAAGAAGGCTGCCGAGCAGGTTGGCGGTGGGGGTGGGGAGGGGGATAGAGATTTGGAGAGGGAGGTCGAAGAGGGAGAGGAGAAGATAAATGCAAGCGTAGATGAGTAATGGGCTCCTTGCGCGACGAGGCAGGTCGAGGATTTGTCGTCGGTGCATGTGCGAATCGGTGGCCTGGGCTTTGCTTCAGGCCCCAGTATACATGATATACCCTTTTTCGCGAGTGCATTCTTTGTTTTGAGCGCCGATAGATTGTTCGCATATATACAACACTAGATTCGATAGCGTCTTCAAGCACCATAACTACAATCCCATTATTCTTCATACAACCTACTGCTTCTCGCCCTCCCTCACCCTCTCCAGCTTCCACTCATACCCAAACAACCTACCCTGCGTAAACATGCCTTTCAAAACCTGACACGCCTTCTTCTTGCCCTCGCCCTTCTCGTCCCGCTTCTTCTTCTTCTCTTCTTGCATGTGTTCAGCTATCCTCCTCCGAGCCTCCCGCCTTTGCTCTTCGTCGATGACCTGCGCTAATAGGCGTCGGAATTTCTCGTCTTGCGTTTCTCCGGGTTCTTCGCCTTCCTCTTCGTCTACCTCTTCATCCCCCATCTCTTCTTCTCCCTCTCCTAACCTATACCTATCCCTATCCCCCTCGTACTCCCCGCCTATCCTCCCTATCTCGCCAGCAGCTACCCGCCCATCCAGCCCCCTTGTCCGCCTCTTCCGGTTCGCAGCGCGGATAGCGCGCGTCTCGCGCTCGATATCCAAACTCGTCTTCTCTTCGACAATCGTCTGCTTGATGACGGGGAGGTCCGGGAGCGGCTGTAGGTGTGCGTCCGTCGGGATCGTTATGTTGGGGATGTAGAGGCTGGTCGCGCGTTGGGAGGTGGGGGTTAGGTAGGTCGGGGGGAGGACGCCGGAGAGGCGGCGCGGGCGGCGCGGGGGTGGTGGTGGTGGTGGTGGT